>CAUYRT010040296.1:0-161395 GCA_963574885.1 Lepilemur ruficaudatus
TTTCCTTCTATATTATCTGATATCCTTTTTTTTGAGACAGAGTCTCAGTCTGTTGCCCAGGCTAGAATGCAGTGGTGTGAGTCTAGCTCACAGTAACCTCAAACTCCTGGGCTCAAGTGATCCTCCTGCCTCAGCCTCCCGAGTAGCTGGGACTATAGGCATGCGCCCCCGTGCCCGGCTAATTTTTTCTATATATATTTTTAGTTGTCCAATTAATTTCTTTCTATTTTTAGTAGAGACGGGATCTCGCTCTTGCTCAGGCTGGTTTCGAACTTGTGACCTTGAGTGATCCTCCCGCCTCGGCCTCCCAGAGTGCTAGGATTACAGGCATAAGCCACCGTGTGGGCCTACTTTTTTTTCTTGTGGTAAAATAAGCAAAACATAAAATTTACCATTGTAACCATCTTTAAGTGTACTCTCAGTGGCATTAAGTACATTGGTTTTTTTGTGCAATCACCACCACTATCCATCCAATACATTTTTAAGTGAGTATTTTCTAAATAGTAAATCCAAAATAAGATTGAAAAGGCCAAAAAAAAAGTAGAAAGAAAAGATAGGTAGAAAATAAACTTGAGGTTGCATGTCATCTGACAAAACTTTTTATACAAATTACGTTCTCTGTGACATATTCTTCATTATTTTCCTACTTGTGAAACCGGAACTATGAGAGTAACAGCCACCAGGTGAAAAGGTAGCTTTTGTTGTCTCTCTAGGTTCTATACTAGTTGTATCCGCTTACGAACATGTTATGCAACCCAGGACATCGGTACAACCTTCCGCGCCTCCTCCATAAAAGGACAAGTAAAATAGTATTTCTTGGAAAGACACGCATTTACCAATGCACTGCATCTAGATGGAGCTGTCTCCGTCACTCAGTCTGTTTCTAAACAGGGTTTAAAAGCGTTGGCACGGAGCACAAAGAATGTCCCTTAGCTATTCAGCATTTAGATCAGCTCCACAATATATTTAGCAAGATTTCTTTTTTTTTTTTTCCTTCCCTTCTTGGTTTAATGACCTCAAATGTACCAACATCCTGTCTTACCTAATCCCCTAACAAGTTCTATCAAATGCCAGGACAGAATCAGACAGCACTGCAGGCAGTGAGATCACTCACTAAGAATTCATTTTTATTCCAAAAATTAGGAGTGCCAGACCATTTAACACAATCTATCACACAGCCAGAAAATCAGCCTAGCACTTCAAGAGAAACATCTAAATAATTTTTGAAAACCTTCTTTTTGTCATAGATCTTTTAAAAACCTTATGACTCTCTCCCCAGAAAAAGATGCATATACACAAAACATTTCCACATGACAGCAAGGGTTCAAGGACCCTTTGAAGCCAATGCAGGGATCCCCTAAGAATCCACAAACCCTAGGTTGAAACTGTCTGTAAACTGTAAAGGAACTCCAACAAGAGTTCACTTTGATCATAAGCCCCCGTACTGGATCCTGGTCCGTGGAGCGCTCCAGGGTCACTTCTGCCAGTGCCACTTTAGTCCCTGGAAGAGAAATGACTTTTCTTCTTTCAGCTGTAGAAACATCCCTACGTGGCTTCTGGTCAAACTTATTGCCAGCTGGGCTGTGCCTCTTACTGAGTCAGCCAGCTGCTCTGGGAACATTTGCTTCTTCTACCAGGCTATGACGTGCTTGCTGTGCCCTGATGTTCTGAGGTTCTGCTCTTCGATTTGCCATCTTGGATCCTACAGTCCCCTCTGTCTTCCTGTCACTTTCCTGGCTAGTCCGTGTGGTATTCTTATTTAAAAAATTAAACCTGATTTTTTTCCTTTACCATAAAAGTAACAGTCTTCTCTATGTATTTAATTCCTTTGCTTTTTCTCCAAAAGCATCCTTTAACCTTCACACCTTTGCCATCTCCAAGCAGCAGATCCCGCCATTCTCTGTCCAGCCTGCCACAAGGTTACTTCTCTGGGAGCAGTGTTGCACAGTGGGTAGGGAATAAACCTAAAGTCAGACAGACCCAGGTCTAATCCCAACAGAGTGGCTGACTCACTTTGGCCAACAAAGGCTCAATTTCTCGATACAAACAAATCAGGATGATAATATCAACCTATAGGGTTTTTTTTAAAGGAAGATCAAATGAACTAATATATGCACAGTTCCTGAGACATAGAAGGTGCCTAGTAAATTGTGGTGTCCATTTCTTTCCTCTCTAACTCTTCACATATGGGATTCAGCATACATTGTGCATTTTATTTTTTTAATTAATTATTTCAAAATACTAAAGGGGTACAAATATTTTTGTTACATGAACAGCTTTTGTGAACATTGTGCATTTAGAAGCAACTCCTGCTGCTTTCTGTTAGGTGGCCAGGACCAATTATGTTTGGACTCTTCGATTTTTTTAACAGGTTTATGGAGATATAATTCATATACCCCCATAAAGTTCACATCTTTACAGTGTACAATTCAGTGATTTTCAGTATATTCAGAATTGTGCAACCATCGCCGCTACCTAATGCCAGAATATCTTCATCATCCCAAACTCCATACCCATAGCAGTTACTCTTCATTTCCTCTTCCCCTCAGCCCTTGGCAGCCACCAGTCTACTTTCTGTCCCTACGGATTTGCCTATTCTGCACATTTCATATAAACAGAATCATACACTATGTGGCCTTTTATGTCTGGCTTCTTTTACTCAGCATGATATTTTCAAGGTTCACCCATGATGCAGCAAGTATCAGTACTTTATTCCTTTTTATGGCTGCATAATAATCCATTGTATCACACATCACATTCTGCTTATCTATTTATTGTTTGATGGACATTTGGGTTGTTTTCACTTTTTGGCTTTTATGATTAATGCTGTTAAGAACATTTATTACAGTTGGACGTATTTAGACGTATATTGTCAATTTGCTTGGATGTATATACCTGGGAGTGGAACTGCTGGGTGTGATGGTTAATTGTGCGTCAACTTGGCGAGGCCACAGTACCCGGACACTGTTCAAACATGTTTGGATGTTGCTGTAAGGTATTTTTTAGATGAGATTAATATTTATGTAAGTTTTTGAAAAGCACATTATTCTCCAGAATGTGTGTGGGCCTCATCCAATTAGTTGAAGGTCTTAAGAAAAAAGATTGACCTCTACTGGAAGAGGGAAATCTGACAGCAGATTCCCTTTGGACTTCTTTTTTTTTTTTGAGACAGAGTCTCACTCTGTTGCCCGGGCTAGAGTGCCGTGGCGTCAGCCTAGCTCACAGCAACCTCAAACTCCTGAGCTCAAGCGATCCTCCTGCCTCAGCCTCCCAAGTAGCTGGGACTACAGGCACGAGCCACCATGCCCGGCTAATTTTTTCTGTATATTTTTAGTTGGCCAATTAATTTCTTTCTATATTTAGCAGATACAGGGTCTCGCTCTTGTTCAGGCTGGTTTCGAACTCGTGACTTTGAGTGATCCTCCCGCCTCAGCCTCCCAGAGTGCTAGGATTACAGGCGTGAGCAATCGCGCCCTGCCTCCCTTTGGACTTTAACTGCAACATCAACTCTTCTCTGGGTCTCCAGCCTGCTGGCCTACAATGCAGATTTTTAGACTTGCCAGCCTCCACAATCATGTGAGCCAATTCCTTAAAATAAATCTATTCCCCTTCCCCCTTCTTTCTCTCTCTCTCACCACACACACATTTACCCACACACACTCATTGGTTTTATTTCTCTGTCCCAGCACAATTTGTTGAAAAGATTCTTTCCCCATCAGTTTGTACTGGCACCCTTGTTGAAAAACTCTGACCATAAACGTAAGGGTTTATTTTTGGACTTTCAATTTTATTCCATTGTCTATCCTACAATTATACTGTATCCAAAACTACACTGTCTTGATTACTTTAGCTTTGTAGTATGTTCTGGAATAAGGAAGTGTGAGTCCTTCAATTTTGCTTTTCTTTTTCAAGATTGTTTTAGCTATTCTGGGTTCCTTGCATTTCCATAGGAATTTTTAAATTAGCCTGTTAATTTCTGCAAAAAAGCTAGCTGGGATTTTGATAGGGATTGTGCTGAATGTGTACACCAGTTAGGGTAATACTGCCGTATTAACTAGTCTTCTGATCTACGAACATTGGATGTCTTTCCATTTATTTAGGTTTGTAAAATTTCTTTCTGTAGTGTTCTGTAATTTTTAGTGTTCAAGTTTCGCACTTTTCTTAAATTCCTGAATATTTAATTTTTGCTGCTATTGTACATGGAACTGTTTACTTAATTTAATTTTTAGTGTTTCATTGCTAATGTATAGAAATAAAACTGATTTTTGTATACTGATCTTTTATCCTGCAAACTTGCTGATCTTGTTTATTATTAGTTCCAATAGTTTTTTTGTGTGTGATTTTTTAAAAAATGGATTGGAGTCAAGTATTTTTAAGTATCCTAAAGCATAGGAAGATCCTGGCACATAAACCCAGGACTTAGATTTCACTGTAAATGCCAAGAGCTCATGGTACCAGTCCCCCTCCCATGGCACTGGGTGATGGTCCTGCTTCTGGGTCATAGTCTTGGTGGCATTCCTACTGTCACTGACTGCCCATATAATGATTTGGAGAGGTAAGTTCCATGGACTCCAGGGTACACAGTGAGACACAAACCTATTTTCCTCAGAAGTGGTATTATAAAGAGAGGCCAGGTTTCCAGCCCATCCCCTAAAGTCTAGTAAATGAGCATCACTAGGTGAGGATGCCACAGGGTCTGGCATCATTATTTTCAAAGAGAGAATTTAAAGGTTTGTTTCAACGGGAAACCACAGAATGAGCCTTTACAGAAGAACCTTCCTATCAACAGAGGCTGCTTTGGAGTTTGTACATAGACATCTCTGCTAACCTACTTCTTTCCAGTCAGGGCAGACTCCCAATGTACAACACTGTGAGGGACAGTGATGGTTATTTTCACAAAAACTGCTAAATTTGACACAAAATATAAGTTGTTTTTTTTTTTTTTGCCAGACTATATTTTGCTTCAGGTTTAAAAACTGATTTCCAGCCAGCATTCAGAGACCTATTTTGCATCTTGATCCATGAGTCACTGATTTGAGCATGCATTTGCCCAGAATACACGGGCATGTGAAAGGATCAAAATATCACACTTTGATTGATTTAGAAAGTTATTTTCTACCACCACACAGCCTGAGAGTTTCTATGCTGCATCTGACTAACTGGGGAGTTAGCAGAGAGTGCTGGGAGCTGCTGTGTGGAAGACCTTGTCCCTCCTTTCAGGTACCAAGATCCAGGGAGCAAAAATCTCAGCTCCCCATGGCAAAGTGCGTCCGCGTGACACTCATCTGAGCACAATCTGCGTGCCGGAGTCATCTTTTGAAGGGATCCTGGTATTTCGGTTTGACAAAAATCGAGAAACATTTTAGAAAGAAAATCGGATTTGTGTGTAAATGAAGAATATTCCTGAAAAGAAACTCTGTTACGAAACTGAAATCTGGAGACCGCGGTGGTGCTAAGTTGAGTCATCAGTTCCCTTTACACCCTAATAATTGACGGCACTTTGATCACAATGACTGCTCTGGGTGATGCTTTCTTGTTTGCTTTTTTAAGTACTTCCTTGTGTAAACAGGTTGTCTCACTATCATCTTGCAAACATGTTTACATTTGGGGGAGCATGGGGAACATCTGTTAGAGACAGATTTCACGCTTTTCTGTCAACTTAGGGAAATCTGAATCATATTTCTTGGTAATATATAAAAGCCCCTGGAGAGTTAAATGAAGTTCCACTGGAAAGAGGACTAATGGGATATTGTGATTGCTCTTTGCATATGTATTGAAAAATTTGTCCTGAAAACATCCATTTGAAGTAGTTAGAAACAGGCATTAATATTGTCCATTTTTGTAGATGGAGACAATGAAGTACAGAGAGGTTCAGTGGCCTGGTCAGTGACCGAGAAAGTGGCAAACAGTGACCACACACATTCACAGGCCTTTTGATGTACATATTGACCTTTCATCAGGACCAAAAATATCCTGGGGTACCAAGGGTCCTCTGATATTATTTCCAAAAAATGTTACAATCCTTCACAATTTTATCGGGAAGATCATTGATTCTGGGGAGGGGAAAGGAGGGGCTAAGTGACGGACCCTAAATAGAGCAGTTTCTTTGCCCCGGTCTCGAGTCAGAGATCTAGGTGTGTGTGGAGAGGTAGGGGCATGCAGAAGGGAACAGGAACGAAGCTGGGAGGACAGCCTGAACAAACAAGAAGATTTCAGGCAAAATGCTCTACTGAGACATCCACACTGAGCCTGCTCCTGCCGTGCCCAGAAGCACGAGGCTGGGAGGCTGCACCAACTCGCTCCGGCCCTTACAGTCCAGGCAGGAGTGGTCTCTGAGTGAAGAGAAATAACTGCTGTCATGAGGGAATGGGAGATGCAGCAGATTTTATTTAAATATACCCCACAGGCAGCATAGCTCTTAGATCTGGGCAAGAAGGGCCCTTCCCTCCTTCAGCCAGGCCAAGGAATCACTGTCCCCTCAATCCTGACTCAAACTTGTGACCTCCCCCTTCAATGCTCTAGAGTTTCCTTCCCAAGTGAGCTTCTAGAGTTGATGGAGCCCTTTCCCCTGGGTCCTTCCTCCCATGGGTGGGCCACCCCACTTGAAGGATAAGCAAATGGCCAAGTGCAGCTATTTACAGAGATGTGGATTCCCTTGGACATGCGGATTGGGGTGTCCATGGACATGTATCAAGGCCCCTGCAGGATGGAGGGAGTTGGGGAGCAGGAAAGAAGGCAGAGTGTGTGTACTGGTTTCCCCTATGGCACCATGCTCCCGTTTGTAACTCTAAGGAGACTAAGAATTCTAAAGTAAAGCCCGGCCTTAAATTTATGAAAGGTAATGACATCAAGACAGAAGGACAGAAACATATTTTATGCAACTAGTTTGTCAGCTTGACTTACAACATTTTAATATGTAAACATATAGCGCATGAACTTCAATTGTGCCATTGTCCCGAGCCCTGCAAATGTTAGAGCCAGATCTGTCCAGGGGACACACGGCTCAGGGCTGGGCACCCTGCAGCCTGCAGGTGTGTGTGATACACACTCAGCGCTGCAGACACTGACCCTCTGGGTGAGGAAGTGGAAGTGGCTGCAAAGCACTTTCAGAGTATCAGGGTGTTCACACAGAAAGGTTTCCTTGACTTGTTGTTTTGGGAAGACTATGCTAAAGAGAGCTTAGCCAAGTATTTTCCTGTTTGGCTGTAGCCAAATACATCAGGGTCTTGCTATGGGCTAATAACTAAGCAAACTTTAATCTGTTTTTAAAAAAATCACCTAATACTTTCATCTCTTGTGGGTTCTTTTTTCCATGCACACTTTATAACATATATACCAGCAGCTAGTTAAACAACTTGATGGTACCAGTGGGAACCAAACCAACAGCAGTTATACACAACATGTAAGGACCAAAACACAGGCAGGAAAATAAAAATACCAATGAACGTTAGGCTGAACTGTAAGAAATAATTAAGTAGCTGTACATCAAATGCATGAATATGATTCATTTTTAAAGGCCCACACGTTACACCCACTTTCAGGAGTTTCCCAAAGCAATTTAAAAGTACTTGATGTTGCTTCCTGTTTTTCAGTCCTTTTATCTGTTTATGGGGGTGGCAATTCTACAGTTACCAACTGAACAGGAGAAAAGTGAAGGATGGGGCAATTTTCCTGGTTTTAGTCATCAAAATCTGCTTTAAAAGGCCTAATTTGTAGACCTTAAATTCCAAAAATTGGGACTCCATGCTTCAAAGTAATCATTTAATACTCATCTCACTTTATAACCATAGTTTGCATCAACATTTTCTCTTGGAGTTAATGAACCTCTTGCATCAACTCTGTGTTTCCTGTTCTCTCCAAAGCTCCCTTCTAAAGCAACTGAGCTTCAGAAGAGGAATTAGAAAACTGAGCGCAGAGAAGCTCATTGGCTTTGGTCTATGTTCGAGGGATTTTCCTCTTCCTCCTTAAAAGAAGGACTGACAGGAAAGAGCCTTTTCATATTTTGAAGCTAAAGTTTCAAAAAAGCAAGAACATTTCAAAGATACTTATTCCATAAAATTATCCTCAAGGTGCCAAAAGCAGCTCTGGAGAAGTGATCACCTCTTCTTGTCTTCATAGCTCATTATTTTAATCAAGTAGATGGTTACTGAAAAGCAAACCTACACTTATCATGAAATATTAATAAATATAGTCATGTACTACATAAGGATGTTTTGGTCAATGATGGACCGCATATACGACAGTGGTCCCATAAGATAATACCGTATTTTACTGCACCTTTTCTATGTTTACATATAGAAATACCACTGTTATAACTGCCCACAGTTTTCAGTATAGTAACATGCTGTCATGCTGTACAGGTTTATAGCCTAGGAGCAATAGGCTGTATATACCACACAGCCAGTAGGCCATACCATCTAGGACATTCTATGATGTTCACACAGCGATGAAATCACTTAGTGGTGCATTTCTCAGAATGTATTAAGCGATGTGTGACTGTACGATCTTAAGGTGTGAGGCCTTTTTGGGATCAGCTAGTACAATCTGCCATCCAAGGCTTGACCACCAAGTGGCTGATTCTGATTAGACAACTCTAATGGGAAGAAATGTACTGCCAATTCCACTTTGGAGAGTTATTTAATATATACATGATATTATCGCATACATCATCACAGAGGTCTCTCTCAGGCAAATCTGCCTCCTTGTCACCTAAAAACACTGGTCTGCCCCCCGGGGCAACCAGAGAAAGGACAGCACCTACACACACGGTATGGAGCAAGTGTGGCTCCACCTCTTCTCTCTACCCAACTCTCTTCTCTGGGCAATTGTTTCTAATTCCTTCAGATGTCACTTGGGACATGGTTTCAAGTTCTCTCACTATCATTGCTGTGGGCCATTGTCCTTTGAAAAAAATTTAAGCTCTAAATTTTAAAATAATCATTTCCATTTAATACCACATAATAGCCTACAATACGTATGCCAACATATCCATCAAAATGTGATCTCAGATACAGCACAATTTTACCAGCAAGGAACAGAAAGAACTATCCATCACCTTCTTAGTCCTTCAATGCAGGCCACAATTTCATAAATGTTCTGGGCAGCTCCATCACATCACTGACTAGGATCGAGCTTACAGAAATGAAACTCTCCAAGGACCTTTCATATATCGCTATTGTATTTTATTCCCCACATTCTCTATTTGTGATGGGAGGGTGCAGGAGAGATACAACTGTAGGTCATGGCACTTATTTCTATTATTAAATGTCAACTCACTCAGGTCTAGTCCCTTTTTTACCTTCTTTCTTCTGTCTGTTCACTCAGTGGCAAAGGAGTACATGAAAGAGAATTGTGCTGAAGGGATTTTTTTTTCTATCATGAAATTGCACTAGACTTACAAAGCAGTGGGCAGTCAGGGTGAAAACAAACTCAGTAAACAATACCCTTCAAGAATTGGCTCAGCGTGTATTCTGTGTTGAATCCTGCTTGGTAAATTCCGAGAGGAAACTCTGAATAAATATTTGCCATATTTATTTATTTCTCCTACTGAGAACTATCTAAGACAAGAGGATGTTTAATGATGAAACAGATTTCAGGATTTCTGCTCTCTGCAGCATCCTGCCCATGGGGCGTGAGGAGTGATACAAGTCCCAGCCTCATAATGAAACCAGACACAGTTCACTTCCTTTTTTTCTTAAACTACCCCCTCACCTGGAGGATGTCTTGAGATGACACACAGTTAGTCATGTATCACTAACCTGAGATACTGAAGGCAATGACTACTACTCATCATCATGAAAACTAATATTTAAAATATTCTCCCAGGAAGATGGACAACATGTTTTTCGGGGATGGAATACAGCCCTGACTAAGCTTGCCTGCTTGAGCTGCTGATCCCCATAGTCTTGCAAGAAGAATGGAGGCATTTCAAATCCAAGGCTATTTCCTCTTCCAATTGACATAATAAGGAGAGGTCAAGGAGCATCGAGTCAGAGATGAGTGGACGCCAGGTTACTCTTCCACAGCTTATTACTGAAAGTGAGCTACCAAAGAAATCACAAAGCACTCTTTGTCTAACTCCTCCTCTCTCTCCTCCCCCAGTCCCTCAGCTTTTGGGAAACAGCCTGAATACTGGAGATCAGACAGAAGAGGCCAACTCACAGGCTGTTATCAGGTGGGCTCTTCACTTCCGCAGCCCAGAGGACGAGAACCAAATGGCCGGGGCAGCGGACAATGTCTACCATCTCTCTAGACTCAAGCAAGTGAAAAACCAGCCAACCAATCAAACACAGAACCTAGGCCCTTCTTATCTTAGAGCCTTCCAGAACCATCTTCAGTTTAGTTGTTTCCTACTATGAACCTTTTTATTGATCTGTCCCATTCTTGGGCTTTCTGTTTGCTCCTCCTCCTCCTATCAGAAATCAATTGCTATTCGTGAGCTCTGGATCCCATCCCCTCTCCCTCACTTATGGAATCTATTCACAAGTTTACCCTCACTCTCCCTGTGACACCAATTTTTCTTTCTCTAGGTCCATTTGCATTGGCAAACAAACATGTTTAACATTTCCCACTCTAAAATCCCTTCTTGACTTCAAAGCTTCCTCCACATACCAGCCGCTTTCTCTGTCCCTATTCTGAAGAAAATCCTCAAAAGAGTTATCAATATTTGCTGCCTTTATTTCCTGATTTTTAATTCTCTCCTTAACCTGTTACAAGTAAGTAGGTTTTTATGTTACTCCAGAGAAACTGCTTCTATCAAGGTCACCAATGATCTTTGCTTTGCCAATTCCATGCTCAATTCTCTCCTCTCATCTTATGTGACTTCTCGGCATCATTTGATTTAGTCATCAACTTCCTCCATGAAACCACTTCTCCCCATGGCTCCAGGGTCATCATGCTGCCCTGCCTTCTCATCTGCCTCCCTGGGACGTCTTCCTGGCCTCTGTGGCTGGTTCCTCCTCTGCTCACCCTCCAAACGTCCATGTGTCTCAGAGCTCCCCCTCTGGACTTCCTCTCTTCTCTCACCGAACTCACTCCCAGGCCAGTGGCTTTTGTTACCTGCATGCTGAGGACTCCCAAATGGAGTATATGTTGCCCTGACCTCTTCCCTAATTTCAATATCCAATTTCTTACTCAGCATCTTAACTTGTACCTCCAGCATGCACCTCAAATATAACATAACCCAAAAAGAATTCTTGGTTCCACAGTCTCTCCAAACCTGCTTCTTACCAATTTTTTTGACCACAGCTGTTTGGGGAAAAATATCTGAAGATGAATCAAAGAGAGTATGAAGACTTCCATCTGCCCTACCTCCATAAGCCATCTCCAATGAACTATTAATATTCCTTATTAGCTCAGTGTTTCTCAAACATGTTGGTCTGGGGACTCCTTTACACCCTTCAAAATTAATAAAGACCACATAGAGTTCTCGATGATGGGGGTTACACAGATTGATATTTGCCATATTAGAAATTAAAACAGAAATTTTAAAAATACAGAATTCATTTTATTTATAACAATGAAGTTATTACATATTTACAAAAATAACATATTTTATGAAAAACAACTTTATTTTCCAAAACAAGAGTGAAATGAGTAACAGTGACATTCTTGCAGATCTCTTTAGTGTCTGGCTTAATAGAGGACCGTTGGGTTCTCACATCTATTTCTACATTCAATCTGCTGCAATATGGTGTTTTGACTGAAGGATGTGAACAAAATCTAGCTGCACACATATATGTAGTTGGAAACGGGAAAAGTATTTAATAGCCTTTTGATAACTGTGGATACTCCTCTTTAATTCTTCACTAGAAATCAACAAATGGTAGTTTATAAATGTGGAGTCTGAACTGTGGAAACTGAAATCCTGTAAAGAAACTTTTATTATTCTATTTCATTAAAATCTATTGATCTATCTCATACTTTGAATGCACCTTTTATCTGCACATGATTTTATAACATCACACATTGGCCATTTGGAAATACTTGTTCACTAAGTGTAGAGACCTTCCGAACATTCATACATTTCATGATCCAATACCAAAAGCTCCACATTTATTAGTACTACCATCAGTCTTATCAGAAAAAGTCCTTTATGTATTAGGAAGTCGTGAAGCTCTGCCGTGGCAGCTACATGTTTTCCAAAATCCTAATTTTTGTTTCAAGCCCAAATTTTGTCATTGGCAACAAATATTGTCAGTTGTTTCCATGAAGTGTCAGGACACTTTATTCATTTTTAAGAAATTATCTGTCAAATAAATACCCAAATCTGAATAACTGGAGTTTATCTGTTAGTTGTTCATGTAAATCATATTGGCATTCTGTGAAAAAAGGAGCCAGCTCAGCTTAGCACTCAAACACCTGCACACGAGTTTTTCCTTGAGACAACCATCACACTCTGGCATGTGGCAAAAATGCTTTATGTGTCCTTCCCATTTTGTCACACAGAATATTAAAAAGACATTACTCAAGAGTTGAGATGTAATAACAATGATAATTGTTACTGCTTCATCACGGAGACAGTGAGGTAACGCTGGCATTCTGTTCTGTGAGCGTGTGGTGGTGAACAACTAGCACAGTGTGGGGCCGCTGCCTTGTTCCATGCTGAGGTGCCAACAGTTTAACCCACATTACATTTGCACCGGCAGCGCACACGTCAACACTGGGAAAAAGACACATGGCATCCTGGCACGACTATGAAAAAAGTTTCACCTTTGTGTTCCCCCGACAGGATCTTGGGGACTATCAAGAACCCACAGACCACACTTTGAGAACTGTGGCACTAGCTTGACATTTTCTGTCCAGGGCCCCAATATTTCTCTCCCGAACTTACATAAAAGCCTCCTCTGTGGTCTCTCTGCTTTCACTCTGGCCTCTGTAGAAGCCCTCCTCCTCCACAGAGCAGCCGGAGTAACCTTTGAAAAATGTGCATAAGATACACAGCTCCCCTGCCTGAAATCCACCCTTTAGACTTTCCCCTGCTGTAGAATAGAACCTGAAGTCCTCACACTGTCCTGCAAGGCACAGGCCTGGCCCCTTCTCCTTGAACCTGCCTTCCTCTTACCCCATCCAGGCACGTGGCCCGCAGGCCTCCTCAAACCCGTCTTGTGTGCTTCAGCCTGGAAGGCTCCTCTCCTGGGTCTTAGCAGGGTAGGGTCCTTCTCCTCCTTTAGGTCTCAACTCCTGTGTCAGGCATTATGCGACCTTCCCATACACACCTCCCCAGGCAGTGCTCTACTCTGGGTCACATGGCTCCATTTTATTACCCTCATAGCACTCAACTCTCTAAAATTATATCAATTCTTCATTTGATTGCTTCATTTGATAGCATCAGTGACAACAGTTGATGATACTACACAGGAAAGCCCTCTGTGTACTGCAAAATAACATATACATGTAATGTCAGAGAAATAATGTGCTATAATTTGTAAGGCCCCCTCACCAGTACATACTCTGCCTTATCAAACAAGTAGATGACATTATCACCTTATCAATGTTTGCCACCTTGATGACATTTCTGCAGATCAAACCAGATAAGAGTCCAAGATCTCACTGTCCCTCCTCAAACTGGTCTCCCTGCCACCAGTCCTTTTTTTCTCCAGGCCATCCTCTATAATGTAGGTCAATTTTCAACATGAAAACCTGATCACGTCACCTTCCTTCTTCCCACTGATCTTAGGATGAAGGTCAAATACGATTTCCAAGTCTGTTCATGTTGAGGATGCTGCTTTCTCGCCAGCCTCATCTTTCGCCCCTCCTCCTATCCTGCTCCATGTTCCCGCCACCCTGAACTTCAGTTCTTTTCTCATCTCAGGATTCATATGCTCATTCCCTCTCCTCCTCCCGTTCCCCTGCTAACTGCTCCCTTAGATGTAAGATTAGAAAGTACTTATGCTCAGAACCTTTTCGGACTCTCCCTGTCTGGGTTAGGTTTACTTCTTTTGTAATTCTACAGCACCCCAGACTTCTGCAATCACAGCTTTGTCATTCATATAACAAATGCTGGTTTACAGCCTTCTTCACTCTAATGTGAGCTCCTTAAGGGCATGGACTCTGCTACCCTGTGCATCACTGAGCCCTGGTACCCTGAATGCCACCAAAGACACAGTAGGTTCTCAAAAATAAGTGAACAAAAGAACTAGTGCATGAATCCCATCAAAGACAAAAGAGGTCATTCTAGGGAATGTGTATGTGGTTAGCTTTGCTTTTTATCTTTAATATCCTTGATTCTTCCTAATTCCTGAACTTGATTTTCAGAATTCTTGTTTTAGCTTTCTAGTCTTGTATTTTGGATCAACAAATCTCTCTTCATTATTCTGTGTTTTTTATACTAAGCAAGAATAAACTTAACTAAGTTTAGGTACTTTTCTTCTAAAGTCTTTTTCACCTTCACTTTTTTCTACTTACCCTGTATTTACACAAGCATCTAAAGTTATACATTAAAGTACTCTGTAGTGTTTATTATTGACTATAACAGTTTTTTTATGATTCATTATAGTTTCACTTATTATGTGGCTATATTTAAGGACATTTAAGTTTAATAGACAAGGTAAAGTTCCTTAAAATTAAAATTCCTTACAAAACACTAATGAAAGAAATCATAGATGACAAAAACAAATGGAAAAACATCCCATGCTCATGGAGTGGAAGAGTAAATATTTTGAAAATGATCGTACTTCCCAAAGCAATCTACAGATTCAATACAATCTCTATTCAAATACCAACATCATTTTTCACAGAACTAGAAAAAACAATCCTAAAATTCACATGAAACCAAAAAAGAGCTCAAATAGCCAAAGCAATCCTAAGCAAAAAGAACAAATTTAGAGGCATCTCATTACCTGACTTTAAATTATCTCAATACTTCAAGGTGATAGCAACCCAGACAGCATGGTACTGGTATAAAAGCAGACATAGAGATCAATGGAATAGAATAGAGAACCTAGAAATAAAGCCAAATACCTATCACCACCTGATCTTCAACAAAGCAGATGACAACATACACCGGAGACAAAAGGCCCCATTCAATAAACGGTCCTGGGACAACTGGATAGCCACATGCAGAAGAATGAAATTGGATCCCTCTCACCATCCATATACAAATTTTAACTCAAAATGGATTAAAAACTTAAACACAAGACCTGAAACCATAAAGAGCTAGAAGAAAACCTAGTAGATATCAGCATAGTATAGTCATTACAGTGTTTGAGCTGAGGCCTACTCAGACCTGGGTTTGGTTCCAAGCCTTGCCATTTACTACCTACAAGGTATCTAGAATAAGTTCCTTTAGTCCTCTAAATGCACTATTAGAAAATGGGGATAACAGTACTTACCAAATGGGACTTTGGCAAAGATTAAAGTAGATAATACATATAAAGTAAAATTTGAGTCCAGTCCCAAGTACACAGCAAATTTTCAGAACATTTTACCTAAGTTAAATATTATATTTTATCTTTCAGCATCCTTTGCACAAACATATGATATGGCTCATTGTGTCAAAATCTTATTTACATGTAAGGCTTTATGTGGAATTTGTAAGTTTCCATGTGCATATGACATTTGGGATCTTTTATCTACATGCTGTAGTAACTGTCTGTATTTGTACCTGTCATGTACTTGTAGCTACACCTAATGTTGGTGGCTAAGTCATAATCATTCTGGGATCTCTTGGGGGCCCCATTCTTATTGCCTTTACCTAATTATTTTCGTTTCAATCAACAACTAAAATATGAAGACTTAATGAGGAACATAAATGCAAGTAATTCATACTCACCAAAAATCAACTTAAACACAGATAATGTCCAAAAATTTATTATTTTAAATACTGTACACACTACAGAGGAATGCTTAATTTCAACCTTCCATTAGATTTGTGATATCAGTTTACTTAGCTGTCAGTTTAAACCCAAAAGCCTGAAATTTGAATATACAGAATAGCTGAGCAGCTGCAGAAACAACCTTCTAAAAATATATACTACTACACGGCAGCTGGAAAAGCAATTATTTATTGAAAATTTTCGGAATTTGATATTAACCAATAACTGCAAAAGTTGCTGAAAAGACATAATTAACATTTACTGAAGATTCTTAGTGGGTAAAAATGTTTTAAATAAAACAAATATTTAGAAATTCTTAGTTACTGGTGAAAACAATCTCCGAAATATAATGTTCATCCACCTTGAAACTACTGACTTGGACATTTCTAGATAATTCTGAAGCCCAAGTTAAAGACTCTCAGACATGTATGTGAAAACATACATGCTTTGCTTATCACTGGAATGCTAAATCTGTCAAAATCAGAGAGCTACTCTTGGTTTGTGTTGTCACAAGCTATCTGTGACTAGACACATGGGTCTTTCTCAGATCTGGGGAACATTACTTGGACCCAGGAAAGCCAGCAAAACACTAGGAGATCCTGATGTGGCAGAAAGACACAGGATCAGAAGTCAGAAGACTTGCCTTTAACCACAACTCCACCTCTTACTGACTGTGTGACCTGTCTCATTCATTCATTTACCTGCTCATTCTGGGACTGGACTGCTGGGGACATCAATGGACAAGACAGACACACCTCTCACAGAGCTTACTCAATAAGGCCTCACTGGCACCCTAAAAATGGGGAAAGGACCACAGAGATGGGAAGGAATTTAAACCAAACATCACTACAGAAAGTCCATGATGGTCACCACTCTCATGGAGTGAAAAGTCTTTGGGTCTGTTTCTTTATCTGTAGAATGTCAACAGAAAACCTATTTTCTCTACTTCAAAAAGGACCAAAGTCTATGAGTATTCAATGATGCGTTATGCAAATTTGAAATGAAAAGAAAAACCTACTTTATCAAAATAAACCATAAAGAAAACAAATTCTCTTGAGTTCAAAATACTCAGAGCAAAGTTTTCCTATTTACCAAATATCTTTCATTAATATGTTTATTCGCCCTTCAGAAGAAGCCAAATATTTGCATAACTATAAGCCTCCTTCGAATATTTCTGAGTCTTGCTGCAGATCTCACTGTGCCAAAGCAGGGCCCTGTGTTTGGAAGAAACTTTCAAACCGTCTGAAGACTAACTGCTTTTTAAACAGGTTTTTACCTATGAGTTTCTTGGAGGAATTCAGAACATATCCAATAGAAAGTCTCTTAACTGATGAACTTTAACCAACTGGATGGATTAAATTAGTATTTTCCTTCCCCTCTATAAAACATACAGCCCAACACTGTAGTGAAATGAACCTTGGAGGCTGCTCTCTGGGACTCTGGAGTACATCAGCTCTCTCTGGTTGAGCTGTACACTTAAACTGTTAACACCAGCTGTACTTGTTCTCGTAATTAGCAACATTTTATTAAATATTATGTTGGCCAATGAAATATGACTGTGAAAATAAAGTTATTTGTGTAGGAATTTAGTGAAATGAAAGACATGAAATAAGTCATTGAAGGAAATCTGCTACTGAATTCGATATGAATAAGCCAACTCTGCAAGATTGGGGAAATAAAAAAAATTTTAAATGACTTTGTAATCAGATTGTATTGCAAGTGTCTTAAAAAAATTCTTCCATGTAAAGAGACTCATGAAAATCATGTAATAATGTGCATGAAAGATGACACAAAATTCCAATCAGCAGACTTAAACTCTAAAAATAAAGGCCTTTGGCCCATATCAAAAGATTGGTAAATAACTGTTCATTTGTAACTTTAAGTGAAATACATTATTTAGGCTATGTAAATCTTTTTTTTTTTTTTTAAATGATTCATCCTTTAACTGATTTTTCAACTAGCCAGAAAACATCCGGTCCCAGTCAGGTTAGCTAAGAAGGCTCTGACTATACAACCAGCCACCAACCCTGGGCATCTGCAGGTAGATGGGGTTCCTTCTTTTTGCTTTTTCTGATTTTTAATTTTCTAATTTTTCCCAATGGTTGTAATTGCTTATTTAATTAAAAATGTTATATGAATTAAAAATATGTATATATTAATTTCAGATATCCTGGAACAGCCTTTGTATATTTTAAGGAAAGGAACAAAGGTCAAATATTTTCACTCACATGTTGCTTAAGTGTTTAGTAATTTTGCCTTTTGCACCCCATTTCTGGTGTGAGGCTACCTGCTTATTTGTAAGATTGGTTTAGCTGGAGTTCAATGAACATGAACCTTCCAAGTGACAAAGGCTGGACCTTTCTAGGTGTAAAGGTTGATTCCGGGGCAGCAAAACCCTCCCATGTGTGAACAAGGTTTCCTTTAACTAATCTGGCTCTTCTGCATATTTTGGGAAATGACACAAGTGTAGGCAAAGCACACCACGGGCCAAATACACTTCTCTGTCTGGGCCTTGTAGGGGCTGTGACTCAAAGCACTTCACTGGGGATGTCCAGGGGTTGTGCATGACCAGACATTGGCAAAGCATTTTTGAGAAATCTCCTCCTCAACTGAAAATACTCACTGTGAGAAACCTGTAGCATGTACAGGATCAAGGCGTAAAATACACACCAAAAAAAAAAAAAGAAAAGAAAAAAAGGCTTACATCATTCTCAGTATCAAACACAGTTCACCCTCCCTTACCAGAACAATAACAACAACCAAAAAAAGGTTTACAGGAAAAGACTGCTGGAAAGCACTAAGATGGGATACATGGCAAGACTCATTTTAGTCTTTTTTTTTTCCTCTTTCTTCTTGAGAGCTTGGGTGGGAAAAGTGGCCCTGAACCCGTTCAAAGTCCAACTGAACACAACCAATAGACTTATGGTGACATTCTTCTAAAATTTCTACTGAGACATTAGTCTTATTTCTCAGTAAACATGTCTCTAATTTCTGCATCCCATGAAAGCCCGGGAAAAGAATGAATGTTAGACACATCTCCTTTATCATACAGGCAAGAAGTGTGGACGTGTTCAGAGAGAGTGCTGGGTAGACCTGGCTCCTCTAGCCTCTCTGATGGCTGAGAAAACTGCTCGAGACAAGAGGAGACCCACCAGGACAGAACCCTGAGCTCCATGGGGTAGCTGCATTGCTACTGTAGATACTGACTGCCCATGGCACCAGTTTCTTTTTTTTTTTCATGGAAGAACTTGCTAGAGTTATAACTAAAAAAGAGAAATAAAACCCAAAAACTCACATCAGAGAAAAATAAAATGATAAATCTAGAGAAAAATAAAATGGTCAATCTAGAATGTTTTGTTTAACTTCAAAACTGCTGTTGCACTGCTTAGAAGGTGAAATGGGTTGAACTGAGGTCCTCTAAGAAGATGTATCTGCATCCTAACTCCTGGAACCAGGAAATATGACCTTATTTGGAAAAAAAGGTTTTTGCAGCTATAATTAAGTTGAGGATCTTGAGATGAGTTCATCCTGGATTACCTGGGTGGTCCTTAAATCCAATGAGAAGCGTCCTTACAAGAGACGAGGGAAGGCACAAAGGAGAAGGCCATGCGAGGATGGAGGCAGAGATTGGAGTCATGTAGCCACAAGCCAAGGAGCGCCTGGAGCCTCCCCAGAAGCTAGAACAGGCAAGGAAGGATTCTGCCTTCCTCAAGAGAAAGAGGAAGCAAGACTCAAGAGGAAGCATGGCCTGCACCATCTTGATTTAGGACTTCTGGCCTCCAGAACTGTGAGAGAATAAATGTTGTTTTAAGCACCTTAAGTACATGAGGCCATTTCTTATGGCAGCCCTAGGACACTAATACAGAAGGCCAGGATAGCTTGTCAGGAGATGAGTGGAAACACTTCAAGAAATTTCTACTGGAAGTAGAAATCTTATGTGAGAACACCAAGATCCCCTCCCTACCCACCAAAGTACAATGATTCCAAAGGGAGAAGGAAGCAGGAGAGAGGGTGGGACCCTCCTCTGAATGCATGCTTGGGCCCCAACGCTGATGAATAAGGCTTCTGAAGGCTGGATCAGTGGCCAGACCTAGGACAAGTCAGACTCACCAAAGAAACTTTAAAAATATGCTGACTTCCCCACTTAGGGACGATTGAGTCAGAATTTCTGGGGGTCAGGTTTGAGAATCTGTATTGTTCAAAGTTTCCCATGTGATTCTGATGATCTACCATCCTGAAAAATGATGGGCCGAGGTGATATGCCCCTCCCTTCGATGTTTGAGAAGTACATCTGAAGTCAACTTCTTTAAAAAGACATGTTCTAACAGGCTACTTATTTAAAAACCAATTTTATTGTTTATGCAAAGCACTATAAAAATTAGACAATATAGAAAAGCACAAAGACAGAAGTAAATATCATCAGATTCACCATAAACACATTTCCAAGCGTTTATGCACACACAGATATAGTGTATACTTTGACTGTGACTCAAAGTGTAGCCCACAGGCCAGTAGCACTGACAACACTGAGGAAACTTAACAATTCAGAAGCTCTGGCCCCATCCCAGCAGGATTTATGGCAAACATACTATATCCCTTGTTCTGAAATCTGCTTTTTCCATGCTGTAAGGTATTATAAATATTTGTCTTTGGCAATAAATAAAGACCTATATATTCTTTCTTGATAGATATATGGTATTCCTTTATGTACCAGAATTTATTTAATCAGTCCCCCTTTGATGATCATTACTATTTTCCCATTTTTCCCATTATTGCAAAAAAATGCTGACATGAGAATCCTTGAGAATGCATCTTTCTGTTTTGTCATTATTATTTTCTGGTAAATCTCTAGAAGTGTGTTTGATAAGTAAATGATATGTACACTGATCATTTTGATACAGGATGCAAGAATGCTAGCATGCATGCCCACCTACTTTGCACATGAATGCTGGAGTTTTTCCAATAATTTTAACCTTTGCCTATCTGATGCTTAAAAATGACAATTCATTGATTTTTTTTTCCTGCATTTTTCTAAAAGCTATCACAAAGCTGAATATCTTTTCATGCATTTATTGGCCATCTGTATTTCTCCCTTTGTGAACTGTCCAAAGTTATTTTGGTTGTTTAACATAACAGTTATAAAAGAATCTGTGGAATTACAGAGTTTAGAAATACAGTTTAAGCACAATGAAAAGACATGGAGAAGAAAAAAAAGAAGGAAGGGAGAAGAAAATGTGCCATAAAAACGGATAATCAAAAGATTAGTTTGTGTGTTTATTTATAGACACTGGTTACTGCAATCCAGTGATTAGGCAAATTAATGCAGCTGTGTATGATCACAGCTCTGGGATCAGCCCCCACATCCTTTTCAAATGATGCCACCTGTCATTTAAGTATTTTGCATTTGCCTTTTATGTTACATACATTCCATGATGATTTCCATTTTAAAAACATCCTTAGTTAACTCTTTGAAGGTTGTCTCGATACAGATTCCTCTCCAGTCTCTGTTCTACTGTCAGGAATGGGGCAAGCTAACCACCCTCCCAAGTAGGCAAGAGAAACAGCACATTTGACTCTGAAAAAGACCACCCTTCTCCAAACGTTCACGCCTTTGGAAAGAGAACAGCTGTAATCCTTTTCACTGGGTGTGAAGCTGATTCCTTGCTCAGAATCATTTGAAAAAAACGGGGGTCAGATGTTGTGTACTGGCTTGACTTCAGCAGCATGTGCAGACCACGCCCCATTCTGCAGGACACATGCAGCCCTTACACTCCTCGGTTACTTTCAGGCCTGCTTTGCTACAGAGGTTCCCACCAAGGACTCAACGCCTTGCACGTGCACCCTCTCTACTTCATAAGTGGTGGGGATCTTCTCATGGGGTGCCTGGAACTCTCTTTCAACCTGAAGATGATGCCACATGGGTGAAAACCCACTCCATCCACCCCTGCCATCCTCTGGTGGCTACACCTTTATTTGCGAATTGAGATGAATCAGTCACCCTCACTTACTGACCATTTTCACACAAAGTATAGCAAGAGCACTTGCCAGGTGCTGAGGAGGGAGGGCTGCAGGGAAATGGAAGAGATGAAGGGGAAAGAAAGGCTCTAGGCCCCACATTGTGATCTGTGGAACATGAACAGGTTGTACAAGCTCTTATTCAACACATTTCACGATGTTAGAACAAGTGGGCCCCCTGATTATAAAACCTGAAGAAAGGAATTTTAGGACAAAAAAAGCATGACCTTATAAAACAGGCTCTATGTGAATATAGGAAGCACACATACCTTAGGGACTGTGCAGGCTAAAACATACTTTAGTAGCTGCTAGAATGGGAATGTTATGCACAATAGATTCTTACAAGTTTTAAAAGGATGGGAGACCATGGAACACATCTCAAAAATGTGGGTCAGAGTCAAGGAAGCTCGTTGCTATAGGGTCATAAAATGTGCTCAGTGCTACTGTCAGATCCACAGCATGCAGCGGGGGAAGGCCTTGGGTCTGCTACGGTTATAGAGCTGTAAACTTTAATATTTGGATAGAGGATGAAGAGAAGAGAAAGAATGGAGACTTTTAAACAAAAAGACATAAAAGAGTGAGCCTGAATCTACAGAGAACTGCATGAAGTGTCAACCCAAGTGAAGTGACTATGTTTTAACTGTGTGAATCAAGTTCAATTAAATATTCAACATCACAGCAAGAAAACGTAAAAAACTGAGACGTATTTCTCTCAAGTCAGTGTTTGGCTCATGTGTTTCTTTGTATCTTGCTCTTTGTGATGTCTTCTTTAACAATTTAAGGACAAGAGTGATGCAGACCATAAATTCTAAAACAGCAAGAAATAGCCAAATGCCCAATGGCTTAGGCAGATTCTTAATTCAACACATCAAGTTTACCCTCCCGTCTCACTGAAAATCTAACAGCCGAGTGGTCAAAAGAAAAGATAAAGCCGCAAAATGCAAGTGGCAGCAAATTTCTGTTCCTGGTACTCTAGCCAACTTAACTTGTCAAGGAGGAGGCATCCTCGGTTTTGTTCCCCCCTTAAGGGGGAAAAGCAAGCTGTTGACAACTCCTACTGTACAAAGAGTTGTTCACACTGCAAAAGTGTTTACTGCTCACAAGTGATGCTCAAAATTAATTCACAGCAGCAACACCAGCAGAAAGCTTTGACAGACTGTCTTATGTGTTGACACAGTTATACGTTGTTGGATAAAAAAAGTAACACACTTTTCCTCTTTTCCAGCCCATACATACTAAAGTTGCTCCAAAGAGGGAACATGAAATGTGTCTGAGATTGTAAATGCCACCCTGTAGGTGAGGATATCCCATTCTGGGGTGGATGGCTTCAGGCATGTGAAGATATGGACCCCATTTTGGAGGAGAAGCAGGGCTGAGGCTCAACTAGCCTTGGTTACAACTGGCCACCGTGGCTGCTTCTCCTTCAAGAGTACTTCCCTCTAGGGCAAGCCTCAGGCAACAGGGTGGGAAGTGGGGTAGAGCTGTTTATTATACCTCCTCAGCGGAAAAGGGATGCCAGCATAACAACTTCACAAGACACAAATAATTCATCTCCCTCTTCCTTTTAAAAACAACAATGCTTTACCTTTAGGAGGCTGGAACGATATGACTTACTTGCTCAGAAATGATTTACATTAAAAAATCAGAAAGAATGCAATGTAATTTAATTATCTCAAGTTATTTGAGATAGAGTTCAAAAAGAAGCCAGGTGGGATAGCCAATATTGGGCCTTATCTCGAAGATGAGGCTCCTTGGCTCAGCCCAGCTATCTGCAGTGTAATGAGGGTGCTGTGTTTGAACAGTCCCTGTTGGGCAGCGTCCTCTCTGTGAGGAGTCATGGGCCTTGGAAAATGAAGACTATTGACACTTTAACTGTGCTTCCTGAGACCAGAAGTTGCCATTCACGTAAAAGCTAGGCAGTGCAAGAACTTTCTTTAGGTGGGCAATATTTAGGTAACCATTGAAAGTATTAATAAAGTTTGCATAGAGCTGACCCCGAGGAAAACGGTGAGCCAGGCATATTCACCGACTTCCCATGAACTTTTGTCATGTGCCCTTTCTTCACTCCCCCAGCCATGGTCCACAGGTCCCCAAAGAGCTATTCTGCCTCTGCCCCTTATCCTGAGCTGGCCCACGCTTCTCTCTCCCTTTTACTCCTCGTCAGCACCAAACTCTTCTTTCTTTTGATGCTGGGGAGAAAGTGGAGGAAAGAACCCACATCAAGACACAAAGGACTGGTGACTTAAGGTATTCATCCTCATGGGGGTTGGGGATTTGGTAGAGTGCACTTTCAGTCGGCGGAATTCCTGCTGCTGTGATAAGATACAATGAGAAGTCTTAAGATGTCCTTTACATCCAAAATGGAGGAGGTCTGCTTTACCTGTATAACCCCAAGCCTAGTACTCAGGTGTTAATCTGTGGCCAGCAAAGGAGTCAACCTGTCCTAGAAAGCCACATGGTAGGAAGCATTGTTCCTACTTAATGAGGGGAGGCCGACCCAGCAGCTAACCCTGACAGGGTATTTCCTCCGTGCCTCGCACTGTGCCACATGCTATTATATATGTGGTACACATCCAATACGGTACTCATGACAGCCCTGAGAGTAATTACAGGGCTTAGGTAACTTCCTCAAGCCTGCAACAGCTAACAAAATGGCAGAACAAGAATTGAAAGCCTCCCTTCCACCGCCAGTGGTTTCATCCCAATATAAACCATCTGCTGTGAAAAGCCAGTGCAGGCCAGCACCCCCTGACTTGCCACAGTGGAACAGTAAGAGAACTAGAGGCCACACTGCAGATGCAGAGGGCTTTCCTCACATGACTGTGGCACAATAAGAGGAGCGTGGAATTTGCAGACAGAGAGAGCTGGTTAAAATCTTGGCGCTGCTGCTTGCTTTGCTTTTCGACATGAGGTAAGTCTCTGAGCTTTTGTTTCCTCATCTATAAAATTAATCTGGTACTACCTGGTTCACAGAGTTGTTTGTGAGGATTGAATAAGCTGCTGCACATGCGGGATGTTTTTGGAAGCATAAACTGTGGGATGTTATTAGTGCGAGTCTGGTCTTTTAATGGGAAGAGTCACTCCTGAGAGCAGAAGACTGACTTCCATGAAGTCCCAATTCGCCGCACCTGACAAACCCGGGCGTGGTTCTCGGGCTGTGCACTGGGGAAAAGGGAGTAGCAGCAGGTTGTTAGTGGCGCTTACTAGTAATGACAAAGTTTGACCCTAGCAATCAACAGAAGAAGATGAATTCTGTAACGTGGATGACAAATGTTAGCTTCTAATGAATCCAGAAATTCCACACTCACGGTCTGCCTCAAGATCTCTGTGTCAGCTGTTGAAGCAGAGTATAAGGCATCATCCTCTTGTTGGTGATTACACTTACACCTTTGTACACTGCAGACTGGCTTCAAAGCAAAGGGTCACCTTTGTGCAGTCGACTCCTCATTTTGTAACAATTCCAAAATGCAGTGGCTTCTCCCAAAGTAGTTCAAAGACACCAACCTGCTGAGAACCAGGGGTTCTCATCATGGTACCAAACTTCCCACTTCTAATAGCCTGAATCTCAGCAAATACTTCTCAACAGATAGGGGAGCTCCAGAAGGACAGACTGTGGTTATTAACCTAACCCTTTATTACAGCGAATCTTCATCCTTTTACTTCACATGAGCTCATCCTTCAAACACCCACATTTTGGCCATTTTGGGGAGGGTTGAACTAAAGTTTAAAGCATTATGTCATTGTAAACAAACCATCACATGTAGCATGATTCTGTGGAAGATATAGCATTTCACTTTTGTGGTGTTGGTCCCACTGCAAGAACAGAGAACCCAAATGATGAGGTCAGTGGGCCAACTGCCACAGAAGAGAGAGTGCCAAGCTGAGCAAGCTGCTTTCACTCGCAACTGAAAAATTAAGCTCATTATTGTTATGCCAGCCAAGGAAAGTGATTGCTTTCCCAAATTAAATGGAAACAGACTTCAGAGACTGCTATTCCTTAGTACTATGTATTCATGCCAGGAGGTCAAGAGGAACGTCACCTTGCTGGTGACGGACATAGCCACAGGCAGGCTCATTTCAGGCAGATAACACTGCTGGTTAATAAAGAGTAAATGAAAACACATGCCACTGTGAATTAGGTGACAGTAAGACTGGATGCAATGGTGTGGCAGAAGGTCAGAGAGGAAGTTATCTAAATCCTAGACACTTCACCCAAACTGGGTAAACCATGCTCTTCTGCCAAGCAGCAATGGGTGGGATACGTATGTGTAGTGCTATGTAGGTCAACCTGACCTGGTTTTCATCTATTTTTTCCTAAAGCAGAATAGTATTCTTCCAGCATGCACAGAGCTGGTTACAGCCCCTAAATGGCTTTTTATCATATCTGGGTAATATACTAAGTATTAGAATAAGCCTGGCTTATATAGCAGCCACCCTCCCACCTTCCCGTGTCCACCAATCATTCTTCCAGGTACCAAGACTTGGAGCCCCAGGTCTTCTTTGATTTCTATCTTTCCAGTTCCTCTGTTGCCCTGACCCCACCAATATTCATACTCAGTTTTCACTGAAGTCCTGCTGACTACTCCTTTGATGTGTGCACGAAGTCCACCTCCATCTCTTCACTCCCACAGTCGCCATTTCTTGTGCAGGTTGCTCCTCCACTCCCACCCCTGGATATAGCATCACAAGAACCTTCTAATTGGTCATGGCCTCTCGTTTATGCCCCCACCAATCTGTCAGGGACTCCACCACCAAGCCACGGTAATGGCTCTTCTGGGCTTACAAAGGGCAACAGCTTGTTCAGTGACTACAACCAGCTTGTATTCATGGCCCTCAACAAGTTGGTACCAATCTGCCTTTCCAATCCTATTTTCCATTTCTGCCCGGCCAACGACTTCTTCAGCCTTGCACTTCCCTCCTTCCACCCGTTTGCATTCAACCTTTTCCACCTGAAATGCCCCCTTCTTCCTTCTGTCTGGCTACCATCCAAGGCCCCATTGAGCCACACTTCCTCCAGGAAGACAATTCTGGTCATTCATGAGAACGTGCAGTCCTGACCTGGACCACTCACTTGGTGATGAGTACCTCCTGTGATCTCTTTTGTGGCATTTATTGCTTTGATGGCTATTCAAATGCAAATAAGTTAATTTCTTGTCTTTTCAGCTAGATTACCACAGCTCCCAGAAAACATTTTGTACTTTTTTGTATCATCTCTGCCCACCCCATCCTTAGTCCTTTTCCTCCTCCTTCACCACCCATGTAGCAACTGCAATAAATAAGGACTTCTTTTTATCTATGTCCTGAGGAGAAATCTAATGAAATGCAAGAGTAAACTCAGCAGAGATGTAACTGGCCCCGCTGGCTAGAAGACACACCAGAATTGAATACACCCAGGATTAAGTACAGCTGCTGGCAGCAAACTTGCAACACTGCCAAACACCGTCACCTATGTTAAATCTATAATCTCAAACCCAGGGTTTGAGACTTAATTCAGTACAGGAGGGAGGCAGAAGAGGAAAGAAAATAATCCCTCTATAGAAATACACTTTCCCCAAACACTTTAAACACATGCCTTCACTTTTAAATCAGTTTTAACTTAGCAATATTTCTATAATATAGTACAGAAAGTTCGTGATGATGTACATCCTTGCCCTGTTTGAGGTTAGTATCAACCTAGACATGGAGAGAGATGAGGGCATTTCACAAAAGGGTGGATGGGCAGAGTCTTTTCTGTTCAGTGGGGTTCAGTGAGGAAAGAGTGACCTGGAGCAGCTGGTGGAGCTGGGATCACAGGACGTACAGTTCAGGTGCTCAGGGGCCTGAGGTCAATTTTCACCGGGAGGCCGATAATCGTGCACAGGGACAGGTGGTGCGCAGGACAGCAGTCCACATGGTAACCTAACCATTTCTGTGATGGCGACCTCCACAGTGAGGCTTTTTACAGGACCCGCTCTTCTTGACTGAAAGGAAGGGGGAGTCTGCTAGAGGAGTTGGGGTTTATGTCTAAATTGGGAGTTGTATGCTCTGGTTCAGTTGAAACCTTGTGCAAAGAACTGGCATTTGCTTTGGTCAAGGCAGGCAGCCTTCAAGGAGAGCGTCTGAGAGGCCTGGGGCAATTCCTCCTCTTCAACTGAGTCAGGAGGGCCGCGTCTCTGCATCTCGGGGGCCTTGAGTTTAACAATCAGCTACTGAGACACGTGGCAGACATGGACACAAAGCAGATGGTATGAAGCATGGGATGAATAGACTCAGACCCTAGTAGTGGCCCTGAGATTTACACTCTGAGAATAATTTTCAACAACACTCTTACTTCTGAATCATTTCTCTCCTCTCGCAGCGGAATGATGCCTTCACAACAGTACCACCTCTCTGGCAGCATGCTATGGCTATCTTTTTGCAAATAAATAGAGAATGAAACCATGGCAGCCTTATCTTCCTTCTTCAAAGTAGTGTTCCCATCCTACAAACGTTTCCTTTACTGTTGCTGTCATTATCCTCCCTCCTGACACAGCCAATAAAACATTACCTCTGTCTTCTTCCTCATAAACACAGTGAAGCTCTGTTCCCTCCTTGTCACCTATACCTGCCCATCTATCCCTGCCATCCTGAGAATTTGCACCAGGAGTTTAGAAGGGGATGATGCTTCTGCACCAATAACCCCAGGATATACTTTTCTCCCTAAGTTTTACTGAATGTTTAATTTGGTCAGAATTCTGGTCACAGACTACCTTTAAAGTAGAGTATGAAATGCTATGGCCGAGATTACTAGGAGTCTTGCATCCTCTCCACACTAACCCTCCTCCCATCCATTCCTCACCCACTGAGCATTCACTGGGCACACAGCGTGTGCTGACTCAGATCTCATGGCTGGTGGACTGCTGGCGATGCACAAGCCTCTGTCCCAGCTCCTTCCCTCTGCACTGCCACCAGGTCTGTGGCCACCTCCACTGCTGCTTCTTGTCTTTGCGACAGCCAGCACATCATCCCTACTTTTCATCTTGGCTGCTCCTTGCTTTCCACAGCTCTGCCCCTTCTCTCTGCCCCCCCTCGTCTTATCATTTGGCCTAAGCTTCCTGAATTTCTCCAAGGCCACCTACCCTTCTACAGACATCACCCATCAATCAGAGCCCTCTTTCCTGTGATCAGTCAGTCCCGCAAACACCACCCTGCGCTGTGACTCTGCAGTATGTTTCGCTGTTGCTCACTGCCACAGCTGTGCTTCTTCACTTCCAGAGATACCTACGTTACTTTCTTTTTCTTTTTATAGACTTTCAAGGTCAGTTCTATAGATAAATAGGACTGTTAAAGTAAGCAACTGCTTACTTTACTGTGACAGCGTGGAAAGAGCTTGGCTTTGGAGTCAGAGAAACCTGGTTTCAAATCCTGGCCAATTGCAATAGTAGCTGTGGCACCTTTGACAGGCCATTTAGTTCTTCTTAGCCTAAGTTGCCACGTCTGCAAAATGCGGTAACATTTCTTACCTCATATGTTGGTTTTGGTAAGGATTCAATATATAAAATGCCTTACAAATAGAAGGCACCCTAGAAATGTCCCTTCCCTGACCCACTCCTGTCCTCCCCCTTACATGTGATGCAGAAAATGGCTCCAGTAAATAGGAAGGAGAGGTAACATTGCAGGCAAAATTAGGCAAAGCCAATAGTAATGAAGAGATTAATCACAAATGCCCCTTAATATTACCAGGCTTGGTCTGTTATAAAAATATATAGATTAAGATGAAAAAAAAAAGTCAACAAAATTAGTTCTATAGGAGCACCAAAAAGCAGAAGGAAGAGGTCACCAAGTATGAACATGACAGCCAGACCCTACCATAATAAGCACTAAGCCATGTTGTTTTTTCTTAAAGTGTCCTATAAAGAAACAGGATATAAGGAAATGAGTGTGTGAGAAAGACTTGCTCATATGTGCAGAGCTAACAAATACGCAAAAACCTAGATCAGATTCCCATTTTAAAAAGGAACTTGTAGAGTCGCTGGACCCATTCTGAAAGTGAGGCAGTCCCTGTCACACGCCACATTGTCCTGTGGCACCAGCACTGGGCACACACACACAATGCCAACTTGAATGAAGCCAAGGAGAGAATATGCCACAGACAGAAAGAGGGGCAGCCCTGACCTGACTGCATCTACCACTTTTAAACCAATGACACAATATCACCTAAGGAGTACTCACACTAATATTTTATCCAACAATTCCTCCACTGCAAGGCAAGTGAGGTAAATGACACAAAAGCAGGTCTCTGTAAACTACATGCTGTCTAGAGGTAAACCAGCTCTTCACAAACACTCAGGCAGAATTTTCAGATGTTTCTGCTGGAGTGAGAAAAAGCATGTACTTTTGAGTGAAGTGTGATGGTTTTCAACTGTTTAAAGAGGCCATAAATCTATTAGCTTGAACTTCAAAAGAAATAAATTCTGAGAACATCGAAAATTAGGGTGGGACAAGGAGAACTGGATCTAACCCATTTCTCTGTTCTTTCCCAGAAAAACAATGGGAATGAAACACCAGGCTCCAGTCTCTTTCTTCTCCCAATTTTTACGACTCACCACACTTTTGAAAATATCTTCTCCATACTTCTATCTCTGGACAAACAGATTCTTATTCAAGTTTGTGGTTAGACAACTCCATGAGCTCATTTTTCTATGATTTGTTGGACATTTTTATGTGGCTTTTACTGAGCACAGTTTAAAGGGAATTATCTTTGAGAAGCCTGTGGGATTCTATAATTCTCTGGTGTTCTTCCCAATCAGGATGATTTATTCCAAGACAATTTGAAACCAGGAAGGACTTGGTGCCCAGACTTCTAATAAGCTTTGGCTGCTGTGTTGCAAAGCCAGGCAGTGTGGACAGTGGGATGGGGTGAGTGGGTCTAGGCTTAGATCTACTCTGTGTGACCAGAGCAAATGATTTCACTCTTGGGGCCCAGGCTTGGCAACTAAAATGTAAGGAGTGGTGATGGCCCCTCAGATTCTCCCAGCCCTAATACTCCATGATACTGTGACTTTTCTACTCCTACTACACACACACACCCACACACACACACGAAGTCCAGGAGATGCTTTCTTATCACCAAAGGCTCATTCTAGATTTAACCAAAGAGACAAATGGGAGAAACATGGAAATAACTCCCATCATCTCAATCAGGAAAGGAGAAAAACACCCAATGAAGCTGGGCTTAGTAAATACAACACGCTGAACCCACTTCAATGTCAGGATTAATTCACATGTCTGCACGTGGTTTAGTAAAAAGAAGGCAGGGCAGAAAGAAGGGTGGGGTGAAGTTAACCCCGTGGACCCTGAGCAGGACACACCAGGACGGGAGAATCTTTTTGAAGGAATGCCCTTTTTGCTTCAGCACCTTCCCCTACACGCACTTCAACAGATGAATAAACAGGATATGCCCACTCGACTTCCTTGTTGCTCTCAAGGTGACTTCACTGAAAAAGATGCATCAAAGGCCTTTACCAATACGTCACCAGATTTTTTTTTTTTTTAAGTCTGTTTACAGTGATTCTGTAGGTCCATGGCTGAAATCTGGAATTTTCTAATCTTCTATCCTTTCTCCACCCTTTCTCTTCTTTCTCATGTCTTGTTCTAGTTATTCTTTGCCATGTTTCTCATGATGATGCTTTATAATAGTTAATGTTCCATGTAAAAAGCTGTGTGCCTTGAGCTGTTTGGTGAAAGAGCTGGATAAATCTCACAAATGATCACACAACTTACTTCAGTAAGAAAAGTGAGGGAAAAGGTAGAGAAATGCAGCTTGCAGCTTGTTTACATGCACAGCGACAGATTCCCTGAAGAAGTTCGGGCTCACTTACCTGGAGCTGTCAGTTACAGGCGAGGCCATCGCCTGACCTACTTTCTGACAGGGCAGAGTTCATTTGTTAGTTCTTGATACAATCCCCCTCCCTTGTTTGCTGGGGAGGAAGGGTAGGAGACCAACAGTCCTCTAACAGTATTTGTGAATGAACGTGGGAAATGTGATTGTGTAACACAGTGTTCAGATGACGTCCTTATCTTCCATCGGAACATTACGGGTTGTATTTCCACATGGGTGGGAGTCCTGTAACTCTACTAAGAAATCCCATTTAGCTGATGAGGCTAAAAAAAGAAAATGAATGTAGGAAAGGGAACAGGAAGATAAAAAGGCTGTAAAGTCGATAAGATCATTGTTTCAGACAGGATTAAGCCAGGCTCCAGCTAATAGGGGCTTAAATAACATAGAAGTTTATTTCTCTCATGTAAAAGGAGTCAGGGGCAAGAAGTCCAGGACTATACAGAGGTTCCTCATTCATCAGAACCCAAGCTCCTTCCAGTTCTCCTTTGTACCAATCCTGGGATGCAATCCTCCTCCTCCAAGTCCAATATGGTGCCATCACACTTATGTTCCAAGGAACAAGACAGAGGAAAGGGTGAAGAAGCGTGTGGCCTATCTCTTTTAAAACTTTCTAGAAGTCCCTTCCCACACTTCTCCTTATATCTCATTGGCCATAACTTAGTCACCTGGCCAGGGAGGCTGGGAAACATGCCTTTTAGTGAGCAGCAACGCTGCCTTTTGGCTAGCAGCTCAACTATAAAAGGGATTCTGCTAATTGGTGAGCAAAGAGAGAAAGTCCATTTGGTGGCAAATTAGCAGTCTCTTCCATAATGAAGGCTTTGCAAGCTTCCTTATTTTCTGTGGCTATATAATATGAAGATTAGCAGCACATGCAACAAATGGAAAGAAAAAGAACACTATTATAGTAAATTATTAATACAATAACAGTATTGCAATGAACTTAAGGAAAATCATAGATTTTCTATCTCATAAGACTCAGGGATGTTTTCTAATGATTTAATGTCATTCATAGGAAAGGGGTAATATATCACATGGTGCCACAGAAATACCTTCACTGAGCCCAGTGGCAGCAAACATTTTCAATCAATAGGTTTGGACAATGAGATAGACATCAAATCCTCTAACTTGTATTTAATACTAATTCAATGGCATGAGGTGTGAGGAAGGACGGAGATAAAACAAACACGTTGGATAGCCATAAAATGAATGTGCTAAAGAGTTACTCAGAATTAATTAAGATACTGTCACAAGGGGACAATAATTGAATAATTCCCTAAGATACAATGGAAGTATTCCTGGCTGGTGAGACCTGGCAATTTATATTAAATACCTTAAAATTCTGCAAACTCCTGGTTCAGCAATTCTATCTCTAGAATTTTAACTTCTGAAAAATAGCCATTGATACACTTAGAGACTTATCTATGCAGATATTCATCATGGCTACTTACGATAAATAAATGGAAAATAAAACCAACCATCAATATCTAACAAGACTGGTTAAATACAGGCTAGTCTATCCATTCTAATGCAGCCATTACAAATGATATGGTTAAAAAACTTAAGGCATGGAAAGCAGTCATAATTTTATAAAATATACAAAGTAGGTTATAAAATAAAATGTATTGTGTGATCCTGTTTTTTTTTAAACCAACGAATCTATGTTGCTATATATACCTGACTATAAGGTAACTTCAATAAAAGAGCTCCCATTTTACCAACGAGAATATAAAATAAATAAATAAAACAACAACAAAAACCACAAACATCTTTGCTAACTTGAGTTTTATAAACTGTTAGGAATGTGATGACACAATTATTAATATTTCTCTTATGATATCTAATTCATTATGTTAATTATGTATATACACACTTTATATTACATTTTATATAATAGGTTGATTTGTAAATGATTTTTGGATTATTTTATGAAAAAATTTTTATTAGAATGTTTCACATTCATCTTCAATGTCTTCATCATTGTCAGCATCCCTTTTGAGTCATCTAACGCCTCTCATCATCTGAGATAGAACTTTGACTTTAACTACTTGATGCTGTCACTGGAAATTTGATCCCGAGTGAGAAATATCCATTTGCATCATATTGAGAAAGTTGGCGTTATCATTTGAGCTGTGTGTGATCTCCACTCTTTAACCACTTATTGTATCGCTCTTAAAAGTGCTCTTTAAAAATAACTTATTTGTGATGGCAGGCTGTGGGGTCACACCTTCAGGTATAATAATGGCTAAATTTCTGTTCAATTTCTACTTTCATATCGGTTCTAACAAGTGACCTCTACAAGCACCCAACACTCACACTGAGTGAGGTGAGTTCAGGATAACGAGTATTTGCCCAAATGCCTTGTTGTTCAAAATAAGATAATACAGAGCCCATAATCTGAGAGATTTACACAGACTTGATTATAAGACAACATCCACTTTTATGAAGGATAACATTTGGCCAAACAAAACCCCCTTCTTGTCTTACATTCAGACATATTTCATGTATATACAGAGAAAAAAAAGATTAGAAAGACAATCTCTATGAAGTCTACAGTGGTTACTGCTGGGTAGGGAATTCATTATAAGAGATTTAAATTTTCTTCTGTTTGCTTCTTTTTATTTTCTAAAGTTTCAACATGAACAAGAGTGACTGTGATAATTAGGAAAATAGTATTAAGAATTTAAAAAAAGGACTAAAGGAAGAGACATTATATAAATAATACATGGGACATGACTAAGGGCAGGCTAAGCCAGCCATAGGGTGTGATTTAAGGTATTCTAGCTAAAGAGAAAAGAAAAAAATTCCCTATTGGCCTGAAATTTGTCACTCTTCTGGGTGACAGACAGTTGCAAGTTATTATAGTTAAGATGTAGATGTGTTTCTTAGAGGGCTAACTCATTTATCTACTACCCCCCATTCACTGCACATTCATTTATCAGATTCATTTCAGTGCCTGGACAGGGTCTGAGGGAATGAAACAGTGACAGGGACAGGTCAGTTTACGTGAAGACAGACGGTCAGAAAGGCCAGGCACTGCACTCCTTCCCTCCTACTCCCCACAAAGTCTTGGCAGCCAGAGAGCCAGGGAATAAAGCTAAGATGGTACAATGAAGGAAAATAATAATAATAATAGTAATTGATAACATCTTGAGGCAATGTAGCCTGCAGTTCAGAAGGCAGTCTCTGGAGCCTGCCTGTTGGGTTCAAATCCACCTCTGCCCAATATCAGCTGTGCTATGTTGGGCAAGTTACTTACTATCTCTGTGCCTTGGTTTCCTTATTTGTGGAATAAGGATGATAAGTTTCTACCCTATAAGGTTATCATGAGGTCTAAGTAAATACGTATAAAGCATTTGGTCATATTATGTGCTCAATAAATGCTGGCTATTCTTGCACACCAGGGGCTATGCTAAGTGCTTGATCACCACTATCTTGGTTAATTCTCACAGCAATCCTACCCAGTAAGTTCAACTGGAACTATAACTTTCTGCAGATGCAGAAACTCCTGCACTAGGCAATAAAGTAACTTGCTGAAGTTTGTATAGCTAGTAAGACCGGGGAATGTGAGTCCTTTATGCATTACAGCCATCTTTGGCCCCCGCCAGCCTCACCTCTGACGTGGAACCTGCCTACAATTCCTCTCAATCTTGCTTCTCTCAGCTCCCCTTCTTTACACATCTACTGCCACCACTGCTGCGGTCAGAGCCCTCCACAACTCTTCCCCAGGCTTCCTTTCTCAAGTTGCTCCCTACTTGGGAGAACGTTCTACATAGGATGGCCAGAGCACCCTCCTAACGCCCTGATCTGCTGTAACCTTCCTGCTCAAAAAGCGGACCGAGGCTCTCCCTGCTCTGCTGAGCAATAGGAAGAAGGCCAAAGCCTTTAAACCTTTCACAGTCTGGCTCCAGTCAGCCTTGCTGGAATGACCTCTCCAATGCTTCCCTCGGAGGCACCCTGAGGTAGCTCCCAAGCACCTCCACACCCTCCACCTTTGCTGGAACTCTGTCTAGAATGTGCTTCTCTTCCTAGGCAATGTTCTCCTCATCATTTATGAAACAGCTAAAATATCATCTCCTTGAATAAGCCCTGACGGAGGGATGCCCCCATTGGTTGGTCAGCAAGTGACACACTGTCTCAGGCACTTCGTTTCTTACAGCAGTGAATAAAACCTCTGATCCCACCCTGCTCAACACTCATAATCACAGACTCCTCAGCATCCCCCTGGAGATCTACTATGGCATTACTATACTCTTCATAGAACCCTTTCCCCTGTTAGAAGGTGAATCTTGGCAGAAGGGGACCCTGTCTTACCTGTCTTTATGCTTCTAGTGTGTAGCACAGAGCTTGGCACACTAAGCACTTACTAAACATTGGCTGGATAAATGTTGCCTTGAAAAGTCTTCATGCCAGAAAATACTCATCTATAACAACTTTGTGGGCAACACTATCTAGGAATATGGACATGATTTTTTCCTTTATTTTAAAAAAATTATACCTATAGCTTGCCTTTTGGAAAAACTACATCTGTTAATTGTGCACAATATAGAGACAAGTCTTATTTATTTAGCTCTGGATTCCCAGGACATTATGCAGTGCTAGGTACTCAGTAGGCACGCAACAAATGTTTGCTGAAGGAATGGGAGGAGGGACGAAAGGAGGGAGGAAGGAGAGAAAAAGAAAAGCTTGAATGCCAAGAGAAGAGCTGGAAGTGAGGCTATCAAGGCATAAGCAAAGCTGCTCAAAAACAGAGTCCGGCCCCAGTGGAAGCAGGGCTCCGCTGGGAAAGGGAGAAATCCTGGCTGGGCCCCCCTCCATCTGGGCAGGTTTCACTCCTCAGGTTCAGGAAAGCACCTTCAGGAACACCACTGTTTCAGAATGAGAGTCCTGAGATATTTAAATGCTGACTGGGTAAGTAGGCCCCACTGAAGAGAGTAATAAACCCAATTTCTTCCAAATACTCTAGAAGCAAGCACAAATAAATCAGTAATCCTTCCTGACACACTCCATTTGGCAAGTTGAACCTCCTATTCACCTACAATGCAGGTGAGCAAACATAGGTTTTTCAAAAGAAACAGAAACAAACTCACGTGGCAACGTCCCAGAGAGCTATCATCCCTGATTGTAAAGCATTTCTTCCAATAACCAACCAGGATTTTACCAATCAGACAAATAAAGATGGGAGCAGCAACTCCCTGGAGACTGAATCACTGATAAAAATGGATATATTACGCAGAGATAATGACATTTCTATCCCACTCTCTCAAACGATCCTCCCGCCTCCCCACGTCCCAACTCCTTGCTACCCTGCCAAATAAACCATATACACACTGAGATTATAATGGCGATTCAAGGTGCAGATTCAGGGTAAGAAGAGACTAGATCAGACATTACATATGGGAGAGACAAGTGCATACTGCCTGACACATAGTGGGTCCTCTTTAAATGTTTAAAAAAGAAAAAAGCAATAAAGGAAAGAACAGCTCATCTAATCTGTACTTGGAATTTCTCAAATTACTCATAAGAGCACTTAAAAAATTCCAGAAAGACAGAGAGTATGCAACCCCTGTCAAAATAGTATTAAGTGCTGAAACACAGACAAAGATAGGTAATTAACTGCTACTAGCTTAGATGAAAATGTCTGTAATCTTGTTTAAGTGCCTGGGTAATATAAAGCATTTGGAGATAAACTTAGCAAGATGTAAGGGTGGGGAGTAGGGAGAAGAAGTGTTTACAAAACTAGTACACAGTTATTTAAAAACTAGTTCACACATACACAGAGAAAACTTTTTAGTGGCGAGTTTAAAATAGGATCAAAGCTCTCTCACAATGATGGAAAAATGCTTGCCCAGGTTTTGGGAAGCTCCCTCGAGGGTCTCTTTCTCCAAACATATCCTTTAAAATTGCGTGGAGTGACATTCTCCCAAATATGACTGATGTGCCAGGCCTTAAAACCAAATCATTCATATAAAATACATGAATTCATTATTAAGTCTCCCTCTGTCTAATTTGGACCTTTTGACCCACTCAGCTGCTAAGAATGGTAACCCTGAAAAAGAAAGATGTCATCTTCTCAAAGTACATGAATGGATTTGTAGAGAGGGAAAACACATGGTTTTAAGTAGGAAGAAAAGTTAGAGTGTAGAAGGCAGCTGGGAAGAAACTGGTAGAAAAGGACAACGTCATTGTGTGACTGGCTAAGTTATTTTGTGACCTTTTCTCTTTGACTTCCAACAATACTCCATATTTTCAACTGCGGAACACATTAAACTTGAATAAGAATTTGAAACTAGAACGTTTGCTTTGAAATTTTTACATTAAATTCTATGTATAGACTTATGTGTATGTGCACAGAAGGAGAATTCCGAAGAGTTGAAAGATGAAGGATTTTTTTTAAAAGATTAAATTTAGGGGCAGTGAGATGTGGGATTAAATCTTATTAAGCTGGACTCCATATTCTCACACCACCATGTGTGAAAGAAGAACCACAGAAACACAGAAGCGATGCTACAGCACTGTGTTCAACTCCAGGTCACAATGTACTGAGCCAGGTCATGACTCTGTGTGTGTGTGTGTGTGTGTGTGTGTGTGTGTGTGTGTCTTTGTTTCCCAGTGGTATCTACCATTGAGGACCAACACTGACGATTTTTATATTAAGGCACTGATTCTGTTACTGGCATGGTGTGAAAGTTTTCTAAAATGAAGTATTAAGTCAGAAGTGTCTAAAATGGCCTTAACTACTCCATGACCCACAGCTGGATGGTCAGACAACAACAAGCATCCCCAAACAAGATGACCACGCATACTTAAATAGGCAACTAGTCTCAAAACAGGAAAAAAAAAAAAAGGAAAACTGAAAACTTAGTAGATGAATTATTTCAACTTTAACAATCAAATACCTATGTATTTCCAGGTAAACCATTTTTTGAGCTCTGTTTGTTGTTTTTTAAGAACTCAGGATATTAGGGTTAAGATTTACTGAAAGATTGGATAATGTTAAATTAACTACTTGTTCTATGAAGATAATCTGAGAATTAACAAGAAAAAACGATTTATAAAACTAACTCAAAAAAGTAGTTTGCAAATGAAGATTAAAATTATTCATTTCAGGTATCAGAGTCAAAGATAATAGAAGAAATAAAAAGGCTTGTAATAGTCTCCAAGAAGTGTTAAGTCAAAGAGAACACACTACAGCTTGATACTAGTTTCTCATTTCTACGACTTTAAAAAAAAAAGGAAAAAAAAGAATTTTTCCCGAAAGGGTGGAATATGACAGAAATAGTAAATACCAAACCCAGTGAAAAGAGGAAGTTAAGTCTCTTACATAGAAATGGGTGACTTGCTATATGTGATATTAAAAAAAATGCCACAACAAGAATGGGGCAGTAATAAAAAGAAATTATTTCCCTTTTTGTAAAGCATGTGAAGATAGGAAATTGACCCAAACTGCCAGAGAAATGAGGAAGCACCCTTTTCACCCTGTTCTGAGAATGCTATTTCATAATTTATCCCTTCCTCAGATGCCCTTTTTCTGCCACGTCCCTGCTCTCTGCACTTGAGCTGTCCTCTCTCCAAGCTCCTCAATTAAATTATCTCACGTTTCTCTGCGATCTGCTGTTCACAGCTTGTCACATCACTATACCATAAGCCTTCCCACATGCTGCCGAAACAGTACACTTGGAGAGCCACGGCAGCCGCTTACTGGTGTCCCAGATCCCGGGCGCAGGGCGGGTGGGTAGTCTACAACAGTAGCTTCATTGTCCAGAAAGAGCAAGGCCAACCCACAGAGTCTTCCTCTAAGAAGCATACGGATTCATGTCCTTAGGAAATTATGAAATGTGGTATGATCAACCTGCTTAAGCAACAACCCATGTCCCAGATAGTCAATTAGGAAAAAAAAAAAAAAAAAAACAAATCAAAAAACTTCTGCTTGCCCTCATCCTGCTGTGTAAGAGAACAGGCAGTTTTCTCCTGAGCACCTGAAATTAAAAGAATCAAGTTGCACAGTTATCACAAACTCACAGGTTTTTATCTTGTTTTTACTTCTGCAAAAATAAATAATTTGAGCATGTAAGACATCTTTCGCAAAATGATGTTTCAAAAAAAATGTTACTGAATGCTCCATCTAGAATAGCATGAATTATCCAAAACAGTAATATAAAGAACCTACATGCCAAATTAAAACTTTAAATCAAAAGGCCAATAACAGAGAAAACAGAAAATCTTGTTGCAAGATGAGATTATAGAAAGACAGACATGCCAATGAAATTCTCCACATTGATGGGACAGAGGGGCAGACAGGCTCTTTCCACAGGGTCCACACTTCAAAGGAACAGCTCACTGATTTAAAGGTGGCAATTTAGAGGAAGCAGAGGAGCTAGTGGCTGATAAATAGGAATCATCATGCTCTAGCCAGGGAGATGCCCTGTTTAAGGAGAGTTTAACAACAGGAGACGTGGAACTGGATCCACACAAATGGGGTTAAAAAGAGTTATTTTTCTCTCTCTCTTCTTCTCATTTTTTTTCCCAAGTAGGACTACTGGTTCTATCAGAAACCAGGTGGTCAAAAAAAAAGCCTCATATGCCCGGAGAGTAGCAGATAAACAGGTCCATCCTTTCAGCAGGGAAATTTGAAAATATGGTACAAACACCTTAAAAATATGCATGCCTTTTGATCTGGTAATTCCATTTCAAGGATGTATTAAAAGACAGATGCCCCAGGATGCTATTTGCTGCACTCTTCATAATGTTCTGCACCTTGTTTATGATGGTGGAAAAAAGCAGAAACAACTTAGATGTCCAGAAATAAACCATGAAGCATTCATATATGGCATTCTAGACAGACATTTGAAATGACGCTATGGAGAAATGTTCAAGTGATGTGGAAAAATAGTCAAGAAATTATGACATTTAAGAAGGATGTTACCAAAACGTAGGAATGTAATGGGTTAAGTTTTTGTTTTGTATTCTCTCTCTCTCTCAGGATTGTAAAATATATTCAGGAATGAGTGTTTTAATTTTTTCCTTACCTACTTCTCTTTGAAAACATCTCTAATAAAACTTGTTGTTTTTTGATAAAGAGGAAAACCAATAGAGGCATTTTAAAAAAGGAACACAATCAGGTGATGGTCTTGTATCTAGAATCCTATCAAATGCCAGGGCTGGAAGGGCCTTCCAGCTCCCGAGTCACTTCCCTCATTTGACAAATGAAGGTTCTGACCTCATAGAGGCTCAGGAAAGGCATTCCAGCAGTCAGGACAAGGGAGGGAAAACAGGCTGCAGCAGGTTGCTCCAGCAGGCTGAGACAGTAAATGCAGGGGAAATGATGTGGATGTATGACTTGGGAGTGTGGGTTCAACAGAGTTGCAAGTCCCAGGTGATGCCGGGCTTTGCGACAATAAAGAACAGGAATTTAAGAAAATTAGAACAGAGAAGTATAAGAGGCTGGGAACTAACGCTTTTCCAGTACCTCCATGTAAAAGGCTCATGCTAACTCATGCAATGGTCAAAAGGAAAATGCCAGTACTCCCGTTTAACAGACACTGAAGTTTAACCAGCTCTGGTCACAGGGCTAGTGAGTAATAGAGCTAGGATTTGCTTTCTAGATGGACTCCAAAGTCCATCCTCTTTCTACTGTGCTACACGTTGCCTCCTTTGTTTGATCTCCTGAAAGAAATACCTCAATTCATACAGGTTACTTATCAGCTAAGGCATCTGGAGTTTCAATTGCATCAAACATAAAACCAAACCCAACATAAACTGAACACTCAAAAGTGTATATTCACGGAACTGGAAAGGCCATTTCCCCTGCAGCTTGGCAAGCATATGGAGAGAAGGGAAGGAGCGGTGTTTCAAAAATCCAGTTTCTGGATATATAGGCAGATGAATATCTTTTTATCCTGTTCTTACAGATCTCAAGAAACTTGTGCTCCTTTCTTCCAATACATAAACTGATCCTTCACTGGATTCCAATTAGTGCTGTCCTTGAACCGCCAGAAGTCCTCAGCATTAGCAGCGAGCTGCGTGCTATCCTGGCTATTATTGGAGGGGAATGAAACAGCAGGCACTGCAATATCTCTTCTCTTTTGGTCTGGGAAATGGGCAGCAGACACTCCAGATCCCACTAAACAGGAGGTCTTAATCACCTGTTAGCTACTTGAAAAAACCAAGACATGATCACTTTCCTTCAAGCCCTATAACAGTTTTCTCATTGCAGGGTTAGTGAAAACATTAGGTCACCTCCTCTTCCTTTCTTACTGCTCTGGTCCTCTCAGAGGGGTCTGATTAGCACGAGGGCCTTCCCTGTAGTTATCCCTGTTTGCAGTGATCAGCAACCAAGCCCCTCTGCCATGTCTCTGATACCTAGGCCAGTGTTTATAATGTCAGGCATTATTCTAGTTTAGGCTCTTATTGGACAAATGCTGTATCCTCCTAATTGGTCTCTTTTTTAAAATTATTCTTCACTATCACCAGCAGGACCAAATAACTATTAATTATTTTATAATAGATAAACCCTCAATGGAGCCTTATAGTCTACAGAATTAAAGGCCAGATTCTTAAGTTTCCAAAGTTGCCTACAATGTAGCTCCAATTTTTCTTTCTTTCGCTTACAATCATCTAGTATCTAACACTTATCAATTACGAGGGCCACTGCATTTGTTCAGATGTGCTGAGAAGCAGGCACTAACATGGGATTAGATGTGCTAGAGATTTCTTCGAAAAGGGAGCAGAAGGAGGCAGGAAAATCCCTCAGACCAAAATGCAGGTCAGGCCCCTGGGAAGGAGTGGAGGAAGGAAGGAAGATAGGGCGGGAGTGTCTTAGAGCGCAGCACAGTTCCAAGAAGGGTTTAGCCATGCCGATAAGGAGTGCTCGGGCTCAGGCTACTTAGTTGAGGACCCCTTGTGTTGCTGGACTGGGTATGCCTTAGCATCCCTGCTGTGCACAGTCACTGGCTGGGAGCAGCCCTCAGGAAGCATGGCCTTGGTTCCCAAGCCATGGTGGGTCCCAAGGGGCAGCAGCTGGGACATCAGTCAGTGTGTTCCTTAAAGCAGGAGAGCTGAGTGGTACATTTTCATGGCCACCACAGTCACTGTATAATTTACCATTTAGCTGGGACACTTTTAAGGGTAGAATAGGGAGCTATTAATAATTATACCAAGACAACAAGTGGAACCAAGAACCATCCTAGGCAAACTGGAATTTATGGTTACCCTATATCCTGCTATATATTATAATTAATTTTGTATTATCTTACTCCTCACATCAGACAGCAAGATCCCTAAGGGCAAGGACTGTATTTCTTTTTTTTTTCTCCAGTTTTTCCCCCCTTTAGTGACTAGTGCAACATCTTGCACGTGCAGTAGGCACCAACAGAAGGCACACTCTTAACTCTACAGAGTGCTTCAACTTCAACTTTCTTATAGCTTTTCATTTTTAAACAAACACTTGAGTCATCTTGTATTTTTTAAAGGCAATTTTTTCTATGTCTTTATAGTTTAAACAGAGAATTTAAATATCCGCCAACCTTGGTGAATGAATTCTTTTACAATTTGCTAATTACTTTGTCCTTTTTTTCTGCTAAAAGCCTACACTGAATTACTTCAACTTTGCCTCAAAAGGGGACTAACAAATTGCTGAATATAATTTGCACTTTAAACAATAAAGCTATTAATGGCATTTTAGCAAGAACACCCATTATTTTCTTTGCAGCAATAAATCAGCATTTCATCTGTTATAAATTGCTTGGTCTGCTTCAAATGGCTTCAGAATAAATCTCTTTCTCGTTTCTGCCTCTGCCGTCTATGATAAAGAAAGGAGGCAGAAGGTAAACCCGTGTTCTGCATTCCTGGGCATATCATTTTCATGCTGCATGACTCTGTAATTTATTTCTAGCAATAAACCTCTTGTAGTCCTACACTGGCTGCATGCTCACACATGCCCAAACACACACAGAAAGACACAGGTAACTCTTCAACATTAAAGCCTGGCTTCCAGGTGAAGGGCTCGGTGATTACGTATAGTGGAATTCTGATGCCTACTACAGATTTTAGTAATGGGGCAGCTGCAAAAATAAACAGAAATGTTCTAATAATTAGACTATTTTTTCAGCTCCACCTATATCTATAGGTAAATTCCACAGGGTCATTAGATAGGACATAGAGTTATCCTTTTAAGGTTAGGCTATTCTACCTTCACATTTCTGAGAAATACATTTAACAAGTTCTATTTTGTTTAATCCTTTGCATCAAAATAGTCTTGACTCTATGATTTATTCATTTTTGTACTTCTGAACAGAGCACAATATCATGAAGTGACTAATAAATATTTAAGTGAATGAGTTAATAGATAAATACTTTTCATTTTGTTTGCTTAAGTCACACTATTATTATTCATTCATCAAAACTAAATACTACTGTGACGTCTATATTTATTACAAGATGGTACCTCCTCTGTATTTTAAAATTTACTGACATTTGCAAGTTATGCTTATTGTCAGTTATAGTGCTAACATTTCAAATATATGGAGGACTTTACAGACATTATTATGGATAATGGCAACTGGCTGCTTTTAATAGCCTAGGCAGAGTGAAAGAAAACAGACCCAAGCTACAGCATGAGGGATTTAAGTTAGATAAGAAAAAGAGTGTTCTGACATAAAATATAATTAAACACTAAAGTGGATGAATGAGGGAAGTTATGAAATATTCTTTCTTCGAAGTCTTTAAAAATAAGATGGAATCTCATCAGTATATATATCATTAAGTATGCCCCCTATAAAGATGAAGAAGGAATTGGTTCTAATGTTCTCTGAAAGTTAAGTATGTTTATTAAGGGTATATCTAAAATTATATAATTTTTCCAGAGTGTGGACATTTCATGTAAAATACTGGCATTGATTCATAATCAAGGACATGAATCACACACCAAAATGGTAACTTGTAGTTCCTGTCTTTTATTTACTTGGGGCAAGCCATTTTACATTAAGATACAGATTCTTTTCCAATTAAATAGGAATAATCCTACTTCAAAATAAATTACATCAGAGCTTATTGGGTAAGTCATATTCTGAATAAATAAGCAGAAAGAAATCTGATTCCTACAATTTCAGGTTATTTCAACACTATATCCTCATTTACTGTCCTGAAATAATCTACATATAAAGAAGAGTTTTTCTTTTTATCACACTGGTAACAATTAGAAAACAAACACTAACGAATAAATTTTAGGTTATGGCAATTAAGTGTATAGCAATCCGATAGTTACAGGATTTATCTTCAAAATCCAGGTGTTTTCATGTATTTATGCCAGTCTCTCTCCATGCTGATAATCTCACATGGAACTTTATTGTACCACAGCTGAATCTATCATTTCTAAACTCCCAGGCACAAGGCATTGAGGAAATAAAACGCACTCCTTCTACGTTACAGAATTTAGAGAAAATAATGGCTTCCTAACCACTGAAGTACATTTTCCCTTCAAGGTTCACGTGAAAATTTTTGGAAAAAAGAAATCATGGTGTCGACTATGCAATTTACACTTAAAGCACAGCAACTGCTTTTGTGTTAGGATTCATGTTATGAGAAAATTCACATTTATTACCTTTTTGCTGCTGGGATATAGATCTATTTTGATTATGGTCATTGGTGCCTGTACAGCCTAAAAAGAACATATCATTCCATTTTTTCTCTCTTTTAAAACAGGGACTTTGGGCTACAGCATGTTTTTCCCAACAGCCCAACTCCCTACTCAGTGATACAACTACAGAAGCAGCATTTTGGTTGGGAGTGGGGGAGGAAACAATTCTAGTTATTTGCAGGTTCCATCTACAGAAAGGTGCTAGCAGGAAAGAGAATCCGGGCAACAAAGCATACAGAGGAGGAGTGATAATGAAATGAACAAAATTAATTCCTGGGGAGAATTTGACAAGCACAAAGGGTAAAGAAGTAGAAGAGCCCAATCATGTCCAAAGAGTCAACTTTTAGGAAAAGGGTACTCAACAGTGTCCTAGAACATCGGAAGTGGAAGCAATCCGTTTGAAGACTAATCCTCTCCCTTTACAGTTGAGAAACTGCCATGGTTACTCTCTACCAGGAAGTGACAGAAATGGGCTGTACAGTTCAGAATGAGTGGCAGTTCAGAGCCTGAAGAGCTCGTAATGAGCCAGGGTAGCGCCCATCCTCTTCGAAGGACTGTGTAAGTGCTCCAGCCTTGTTCCCACGGACCATCGCACCCTCTGAATCTGATGAGTGATGGGGACCAACATGCCAGGAATGCAGGTATATCTGCCAACGCTCAAAATCTGTTCATTCTGATGGGCCCTAGTTCTAGTCTACATTTTGAATGTCACTACACTAGTCAGTACTAGACAGGAAGCCCAGCAAGTGCTGTCTTGACAGGGTCCTCCCCAGGGAGAGAGTCTCTTGCCTCCAGGCTCAGACAATGAGAGAAGCCACATGCCACCTCCTTCCAAGGTTCCGCTACTTCAGGGAGAAAACCAAGGCAGAATGCAGAAAAGGGGAGGACAAGCTAGCAGACATGCACACAGAACCCCCAAACTTGAAGGAAGCTCATCCACATGCCAGGTCACGTAGTAGACAGGGAAGAAGGGGCACTGTACAGGGACAGTGGGATCAGAAATACAATGTTATTTGGGGTGGGGTGACTGTGGTCTGTAATTTATATGAATATAATAAGCTCCATGCCTAAGACACAACAGCCCCAAAAAACCACCACCAAAACACAAAGCACATGTTTAAAGGAGTGAATTACCCACAGCATTAGATTTTTCCACATGGCTGGACCATGAGGGCTGTAAAATCCATCACTGTTATGGGCTGGAAAGCCAACCAGGGGAGCCTTCTCAGGACTTTTAAACGGAAACATTTTGGATGAACTTCTTGGTCTTGTAAGAAAGAAGCCTAGTTATGTTTAACTATAAACACATGGTGGTAGGTGTCAGCGATATGTTCCATTCGAAAACTATATAATAAACGTTATTTTCGGAAAAGAAAACTAAACTAAGAATAGATAACCTGAGAATGCCAGACAAGGGCTAGAAGCACCTTCCTTTCCTTTCACAAGCATTAAGCAATCAGGTTTAGCCTCTAGCTAAACTGCTTTCATTTTGTGCAATATTAATTTATACAGAGATGATTCATTGGCAATATTAAATCATCACAATATGCCACAAAAGCAACAATACAGCAATACCAACAGACTAGAAATATAGGTCTATGCGGACCACCTAATTTAAAACTGCAACCTCTTCCCATCCTGAAACTGGCTCTCTTCTTTCCTGTTGTGCTTTTAAATTTCTTTTTCATAACAGTTATCACCTTCTAACATATTACAATTTGCTTGTTTATTGCTTATTTTCTGTTTTCCCCCAACAGAATATAAACTCCAAGAAAGCAGGAATTTTAGTCTGTTTTGTTCACAGGTGTATTCCAGCATCTAGAACAATGCCTGGCACACAGTAGGTGTGCAAATATCCTGGCTGACCAAGTAAGAACAAGGTGTGGATGAGTTAGCAACTTGTATAAAGTCCTCTTCTCATATAACTGAAATGCCCTCATCACTAACTACAAGGAATATATTTTTTTCAATGGAAATCACCTAAGTTAAAAAACATTTTGGAATTCACAGGTCTGTGGGGGGAGTTCTGCTATCAGAAAAAGCTGGTGGCTCACTCTAAAGGTTTCAGGGGAACCGATCCTGGTGCACATGGAGCCAAGTTGATGACAGCTCTTGCATATGTTTGGAGGTGGGGAGGGAAACTGAGGTAGGTACCGAGCAGTGTGAAAAGATACTTCACAGTGTGAAAAGATACTTCACAGGGTTTGTCGTCGTAGTCTTATAATACTAATACGTTTGTATAGCACTTCCCGGGCATAAGAAATACTTCTACCATATCTACTCTACTCTCCCAACAACCCCTTGAGGCAGTAAGGATTATATTCTCAATCTTGGAGAATGTGTTACAGAGTGGTGGGCCAAAGTGGGACCATCCCCATTTTGATTTAAGAATGCAAGTGTTTGGGTTAAAAATTGGGTCCTTTTTCCACATGGCATGGCCAAAAGTAAAATTCTCAAAGATGTATTACCTAGCTGTCCCCTCTGATGGTTTACTACCATGGGAGCATTTTACAAAAACAAGTGATTGCCTCGTCTTCATTGCCAAAGTGCTGGGAAATCAAGTAAATAATGAGAAAATGTCAAAGTCTCTGCTACCAAACAAGTGGGCATTTCAACTGGTATTTATCTAAGGCCTTGCATTTCTTAGGCTAAGTTGTGTTATATTGAGCTGAGGTGGGGGCCTATGAAAAAGAAAGGCAACAGACTTCCCAGGGATCATTCAAAGCTCTGCAATAACAAAAAATGCTAAGAAACAAATATGTAGCAACCGTTCCATAGCAATGGAGAAAAGAGGGGCCTAAAATACGTCCACCAAAATCCAGAAAAGTCGTGGAATACACGACATGGGCAGGCCTTGAGACTCTCATCCATGCACAAAGAAGCGTGCAGCATCCCGAGAGAAGAAATGGTATGGTAGCTGGGGGAGACGAGACCTTTGGAGAACTAACTACCAAAGGGGATGAATCAGCTCACCTCTGAAAACACCTACAGATTCTGTCAAACCTGCCGTACTCTTCAAGAGCTTCAAGGCTCACAAACAGGAAATTGCTGGGTATGACTTAACCTGACTCTCAACCTCCTTAGAGAAGAGCTTGCCCCAAAAAGGTATGAACGCAGTGCGGAGCCAAAGGGTGAGAGGTGAAGAAGAAGACGAGTTCACATTCTGAGCGTGGAGCACTTCGTAGGGGCAAAAAATTTTCAAGACATATCAGAGTTACTTGGGATGTCAGCACTGGGGGCTCAATACTGGTCAACGTGTTCACTAACAGGCCAACATGGAAAGGAAGAGAGAGAAAACTCAGTTGCAAAGGGACTCCAGGGACCCAGAAATTTGTGAAGAAGAAGTGAGATTAAGTTATTCATTTATTCATTCACTCATGACATTCTGTATCAGAATATTTTCAGAAACAGAAAACTCTGAATTGACCTAAATAAATAAGGGGATTTATTATTATTTCACACAACAAACCTGCCTGGAAGTAGAGCTATTGCAGAACTGGTTTAATCAGCAGCTCAACGATATCATCAAGGGCCTAAGTTCTTTCCATCTTTCTGTTCTATCTCAATTTGCTTAGACTAACTTAAAATACACCACCTGGGTCATGGACTGGGACTGGGGCCAGTTGCTTTAGAGCAGATAGCCACCTATAGGAGAGGAAATAGTAATACTTCAACCAAATCAGGGTTGTGCTAGCAAGAGAGGAGCTAACGGCCACTGGGCCCCAGAGATATCTGTAGATGATCATTCAAAAGATATTCACTGAGCACCTACTGTGTGTCTACTCCTGTGCTGGTCACTGGAAACACAGAGAACAAGAACTGCCTGCCTATAGGAGTTTAGAGATTAATGGGAGAGACAGACATTAATGAAATAACCACACAAATAAAGACAAAATTGCAACTGTAGTAAGTGCTGCACAGGAAAGGTATGTGGTGTCATGAGAGCATAACCAGGGACCTAGGTTAGATGGGGTTGAATGGGATCGGGGCCTGAGCGAGGGCTTCATGGTATGTAGGGGCAACATGTGGGTCTGAGCCGGGGCAGGGGGAGACCCAGGAGCACAGGGGAGAGTCCAGCAATTACTCTCTTCCCCCATTCTGGGGAGGTAACAACAGGGAGACCACAGAACTCAGTCTCCCCTGGTGATTAGCAAGGGGATTACACAAAAACTACTCAAGGAAAAGTGCCACGCAGTTCTCTCTCAGAAAATGAAAATATGCTTCAGGAATAAACAACACTACCACTTCCTCACGGGGGCAAAAAATATCATCTCTTACTCTGGTGTCTTATTGCTAATAAACTAACTCATAATCTCTCAATAGCTGAATATAAATGGTCAAATTCACCATCTTCTGCCCTTCACATACTTAAGAATTTCCATGGTGACTAACTATGCATTTCTTTTACCACATGCATGAGTGAGTAACTAAATGGGCTCTCATCCTCCAAAGCAGACATTTAAAGTGTGACAAAGTCATCTAAGAGAAACTTGTCTCTTTTGAAATGAGATAACTAATTACCGGGTGAAAAGGCAGAGTGTTTTCCCTACTGGGAAATCAACTACGTGGTCTAGTAGAATGAAAGACATGAACCATGGCAAATCAGGTCTGCGAAAATAGTAAACAAAACAAGCCACAGAACAATTAACACATGTGAAGAAAACAGTATCCACTGCACAGTTGATTTGATTTTAATAAAACTGAAGATGCATTTCCAAAAAAGGGGAAAAGTGTGAGAATATACGTAAGTATAAGAAAAAGAAACAAAAAATCCTAAAAGCAAAATAAGACAACTAAAAGCAAAGTAAAACTCTTATATTCACAGACTTCATAGACTACACAAATTACTTTGTCTGAATTATCCTGGATAATTAGGAAATGGTCACTATATATGTATTTTATCATTTGGGAAGAAAGTCCACATCTCTTCTAGAATTCCAACTATTAAAGAAACAGAAAAAAACACTGAACTATGGAGATAGTTCTCCATCCAAAACAGGGACATAACCTATTTTCTCTAAATCAGATGTAGCTGGCTGAGAGCCCATAGTTATTATAGCAACATGGAGAAAATGAAATGGATGATAAAAGCAAACCTAATTCAATGAGCTAGTGACATTATACTATACAAAATTGGGGATGGGAGAGAGGAGGAAAAAGGCAAAAGATGACACAGAGTGTCTACTTTGTTCTTTTTTAGTTTTATAAAACTGTGTATATATTTGTGACTTTTACCACAAGAACCATGAAAATTTGACAATAAACGATTATTTGAATGGAACATTGGTCTTTAGTTGGTAAGTGTCAAGCACAAAAGGAATCATTTTTTTTCAACAAGCTTTCAAAGTATATGTGCTCTTGACATCTGCTAATGAGCTGCAGTTTCCTCTTCTTCAAAACTTAAAGCTTCTCTAAATTAAACATAAGCTTTCTTTCAGTATCTGCAAAATATATGCAGATAAAATTTAAAGTTTTACAAAGAAGTTACCATAGAAACACACAACTCTCTAAAAGAGCAGTCCATCCTCTCTTAAGGGGAACCTTCGTCACAGACATTTATTCAGTGCCTTTGCATGCGCGTGAGGCCTCAGACAATACACAAAGGACAGTCAGTGCACACACATTGGACAAATAGAGAAATTAAAGAAGTCAAGTACTTACTCTAAGTAAGCAAGAGGAGATGGGCCCTTTGTGTGCGTGTAAGTGTGTGCTGTAGGGGGCAGGAATCATGTGAGCTGAACCCCATGATACAGCTGAAATGCAGTCATCATAAAATTTATTTAGACACAATTCTGCAACAATCTGGTCATTGCACATAGTCATCACTGTGGACTGTTTTCTGTGCATTCCTTTAAAATGCGGATGTGAGTACTAGAAGCAGCATTTACAAAAATAGTTTTATTTTTACTAGCAGAGTCGACTCAAGCTAAAAATAAACTAAATGGGAATTTTGTACTGCAGACTTTTCAAAAACAGAGTGTCAGTATACCTAAGACAAACACCACCTCTTTATTAGAAACTTCTGTGCAGCATTCCAAAAAGGCCACACAATTTTCAGCCAGACTACAGTTCTTCAGACTTGGTCTCTCTCGAGACAAAAGAACCCCATGGAGACAACATCTAAATTGGAGTCTTGACCATTTATTGGTCCTCAAGGGAGGATTTTTGCCCTAGTGCTTTTACCAGAAAAGGCCAAATCATCACTTCATCTTTTACAATGGAATAGACCTAATTGGGAAGAAATAAATTAGCTATTTTTGAGGGACTGTGCCCCCCAAAATACCCTGCAATGAAAGTTTGGGATTAAAAAAAAGTAAAGCCACCTAAACTGTGGTTTGTATGAAAATGTGATCTTTTTGCAGGTGTATTATCTATGATCAGTACTAATGATGTGCAAATCATATTAATGACCATAATAATTTTTCTAATGAAACACAATATGTTTTCTAATGAAACACAAGCACTTTACAAATATTAAGTATTTAATCCCAGCTAGGTAAATTGCAGCTACTCTTAACCAGATCTTTTAAGTGGGAATACTGACATCACCATTCATGATTTGCCCCAATCACAGATGAGTAACATCTGAACTTATTTTAAATAAATATAAACAATAAAGTACAAGTGTACTTATTTGCATATGTGAATATATAAAGTATCATGATTAGGCATAGTTAAGTAACTGATTAAAGTCATTTAAGGGCTCACTCAAAAACCAATCAAGTTAAATCTAGGTAACATAAGCCTAGTACCATCAGTTGGCATTATTCTGGGGAAAAAAATTCAGAATGTTTAACATTTTACCTTTCCATTGTTACCTGTAACCAACAGTGGCTAGTGGACCACAATGCCAACCACAGACATGATGGAGCACCCTGGAACCATCTGAAGGCACCAAGCAATGGTGCCAACTAGCACAACGATGGTGGTTACAGGTCTGAAAATGTAGAAGTGGAGCATCTGGCCAGATGAATTTACTCTATTTGGATTTCATGGCGAGGAGTACTCTGACTTCTACTCAACCTTGATATTCAGGCTGAGCAGGAGTTCCTCAGGGAAACTTCTCTGAGCTCTGATCTGGGCTCACGAACTCTGCTCCAACGAACTCTGCTCCAACGAACTCCCTTAAGCTCCACTATTGCACTTCGTCACTGATTTTCAGACACTGGCATTCCTGAAAGCTTCCAGATTCAAACAAAACTTCTTAAGGGCAGTGACGATATTGTCTTACTCATCTCTGGAGCCCTATAAATGTTTATAAATTGGCGGAGCTCTGTGAATGATAGCTTAATGAATGAATGAGCATCATGACAGGATTTATTTAAGTTACTAATGCTCTTATCTCTCAGATAATTTGTTAATTTGGTGAACATCTGATAAAAATGGTATGGGTTAAAAGAAATAATGTTCCTAGTTATCTCAAAAAATTCAGAGACCAGAGATCTATCCATTAATATGCATTTTCATTTCCTAAGGATGAGAAAGCAAAGAATGCCCATGATTTTCTGACTTAAAACCTGGGAGGTTAAGGAACTACCCATACATCACTGATGCTACTTACTCTTTTATCTTGAAGGAACACTGCTCTGGGCATGACAGATGAGGGCTATGCAACTGCAGTTCACTCTTTGGTGTATGTCTCTTAAATTTGTAAATACATCCAGCGCTCTGAAAGCAGACTTGTATTTGGCTTTTTAAAAATAACAAAGAGAACTGTGCTAGTCAAATAAAAATAACTGATAGGGCCTTCAAATTCTCCTAAATTCCTGAAAAGCTTACTTTTCCTAAGTGTAACAGTCTCAGTAAAGGCAGAAACTCACCCCTCTCTTAATACAATCAACTTCTCTAAAGATGGCACACACAAACACACCACACTTTGGTAGAATTCCCTAGCGGGGACTTAAAAGGAAATACCTCGTGGCAGTTGACTCACATGGAGACTTCCAACAGCTCAGACATTCTCCTTCCATGCAAAGGAGGAAAGGCCCTCTCCGAGGCAATTGTTTGCTAAACAGACCACAGCAGTCTTTTTACTTCCCTTCCAGGTGTAAGTGAAAACAGCTTCCTGGTCCTACTTAAGGAAGGTGTCAGGTAAAGACAAGGAAGTGATGAGTATTTACAACACAGATTTAATTTATCTACAACAAAATTTTAGAGATTATCTGCTTGAAGCAGAATCATCCTGGTTAACATCTTGTCCCACTAATTTTTACTTCAATTTGACAAGAGTACAGTGTAGATCCCTGAAAGAGTACATTTACCTTTTCAAAAGCAGCTAAGCACTAATTTTTCAAAAAGCATTAATCTAGAGTGCTATTTTATAAAATTATAAAATGGAATTGTTTCAAAATGTTTTAAATCAAGATTAAAGATAGATGATGTCTTCATTATAAACAAACAGACAAAAAGAAGGTAATAACCTTACTATTACAGCAAAAATCTTATCCATTCAGGATACTTTGGGAATGAATCTTTCTATACGGCTTAGATTTCCAGAAAGCTGAAGGGCTGGTTGCTCCAGAGTTTTCTCAAAATAGAAATATTTCCAAAATGTACCGCATTGCTTTGTGCCTTCATGATCAGAATCTAAAACACACTTTTTTCTTAATAACTTAAAATTGAAAATACCAGCTCATATGTATAAATTAAATGTAGATCAACATGTGATATATATTTGGTCACAGACGAAAATACATGTGCCGTGAAGCATGGAACAGAAAAGATCCTCTCTGACCCTCATGGTACTCTGAAATTTATCCTCTCAAATTCCTGATGTCAATTCCTATTTTGGTTATTTGCTGCTTCTTTACAGAGGTAGAGTGAAAGCTACACAGTGTAGTATGGCTTTTGTGGGGTACAATGTTGTTTTAAAAAGCTGGTTAGTGAACCAAAGGCTGGAGAAGTTTCCTGGCACATGTTTTTTCCTATTCCCTAAGTGAGTGTCTTCTTGGATGTTGCTATCAGCTACCTCTGACTTTAGCCAGGTCTTCATCTGTAGAGGCTCTCAGGAGCTCCTGGCTAGTATGCACTTACTCAGCTTTCTCATTGATATTAAGTTTATGCAATGGTTGAGAAAGAGGAACAGGCTTGGCCAATTTACAAATCTGAGTTTGGATGTTGGGAGTTCTCCAACAGTTCAGTTCTTTTTGCCGAGGTGTTCCTGTAAACTGATAGTAAAAAGAAACAGGTACAATCTCTTTGAAAGGGCAATTTGGCACCTGCTTTCTCTCTCCTTCTCTCTCCTTCTCTCTCCCTCTCTCTCCCTCTCTTCCCTCCCCCCCTCTCCCTGGATGCCACAGGCATTAGAAAGTACATCTTTTTTGACCTAGCAAGTCACTTTCTGGGAATCTAGTGCAAGGAATCATTGGATATGTAAACCAACAGGTTGACCACACATCACTGATTACAAAAGTAAAGTTTTGCTAAACCTCTAACATTAGGAGATTGGTTAAAAATATGGAAATTCAAACAATGGAAAACTGTCCTGCTACTAAAATTTAAAAATAATCATCCACACTATTGACATGCAAAGATTTCCACAATATATTGTTAAGTGAAAGAAAACCATAGGTTTCAAAAATACGTGTGACTGTACATAGGAAAAGTCTGGAAGGATATATATTAGAAGTTCCCAAATGATTCAGGGAGCCCTTATAGTCTCAGTAATTTTTTCAGAGTGCCTCCAGGCCAAAACAAATACCTAATAGTGCTGTTTGTTAAGCAGTTAGGGCCAAATAATAGTGACTATTTATGTCTTAATGACTTAGCAGCTATCGAAAAAATAATATACATACAAGAAAAGTAATATTTTTATTTCCTTCTGAAGTAACCTTGTAATAATTTATTAATAGAATGTGTACACCTATTCGGCACTGCACAGCTTTCAATCTTGGACTCACACTGGACATCACTTTGCTCATTTCCTGTTCCACATCGATTTTTAGGTGGTACTTACTCTTTTTATCACTAAAAATTCAGCAATCACTGAAAATCTAGTTTTGCAAAGATATGATGTCATCAAAAGGACTGTGGTGTGATCTAATGCTGTAACTGTGAACTATTTCCAGCTAATAGTTGGCACAGTGTTGTACAACTGTAGAACAGTTGGCAAGTGTCTCCCTTGCTGATGGAAAGCAGCTCGTGCCAACCCCAGAGCTACACCCAGAATTTGTTATGGTGTCCCAGACGACCCTGCACACAGTTGGGGAACCACTGATATATAATAAAATGTTAACAACTTCGTTCTCTTGGGTTATTGGTGATTTAAAAAGAAATAAAAAAGATTTTCTGAACCTTTTCCCAATAAACATCTGTTACTTTTTACACTTAGAAAAACCATTAAAGTGATTTACATATTTTCAAAAGCTCTGTCTTCACTAGAAGATGGACATTTTGTTCTCCTCAATTTTTTACTGTGAAGAAAAGTATAAGCATAAACAGCATTAAAAAATGGAAAGTCCTGGATGATGCCTTAATGATGAAAAGCTCACTTGTGAATACCGTTCTGCAGTAACTCCTCCTGTTATGAACCCTTACACAGGTTGGGTCAGTGAAGTCACTGGTGTCAGGACACTAACCCAGACATTCCCCCTACTTCCTGTGGGTAGCCACTACAATTGCTGAACAATAGACTCTCTGTCCCTCAACTGATGTGCCCGTAACAGAGCATGGCCATGCCCTCGTGGGAACTGAGCTGTAAACGGTCCTTTGCTCTTGGTCTGCAGAGCTTTAGTCTCTGGATTAACGGTGCTCTTTTTAAAACCGTGCCTGCTGCTTTGCACCCTGGTGTCCACTACTGCTGTCTTTAAAGGTCTCCACTGCTCTCTTTGTTCCCTTCTGGTTATTCTGCCCTGTTTGTCAGTTTCACACTAAAGAAATATGAATGGCCTTTTATACCTTCACCATTTGGGGCTTTCAGAACCAACCTAGTGAGTTAAGTCTAACATATATTTTAGCCCCCTTTGATATCCAGTTATTGCTGAATATTTTGTTTGTTTTTGCCTTTGTGAGGGCTGGTGGGTAGAAAGGAACATCTTCCAGTTTAATGCTATTTTCTAAAACCTGAGAATTTTTTAAACTTTTGGCATCACATACATCAAGTTTTACTGTGGTCAATACTTTCTATTCATTTACTTTCGTACTTAAGAAATGCTCAAGGAATTGTAAGAACATTTATTTTTCTAGCGCAGGAACTTATACAAATGTACACATCAATTTCAACTTTACCTTTACAAGTTTAAGTTAGAGTAAAGCCACAGTAGTAGAATGTTTAATTTTTTTCACAAACCTTAATTAAAATGGCTCTTAACAATCTTGAACATATTCTTCAAAAAATGAAGAATAATTAGAACAATTCCCAATTCTCTTTTAACTGTCCAATTGTTCCCTACAACACTTAACCACCTTTTAACATACTATACACTTTACCTATTTCTCTTGTTAATTGTCCATCTCCTCTGACTAGATCAACAGGGGCATGAATTTTTGTCTGCTTTAATTATTGATATATCCTATTCTCCAGCACCTAAAATGCAGGGGCTCAGCAAGTATTTGTTGAAAAGTGAGTGAGTGACTAATTCTTAATCTTTGTAATTCCATTTCAGAGGACCACAGAGAAAAAAGACAAAATCTTTTAAAAATAAACATTAATGTTTATGCAAACCAACTACTACTTTTTTGTAAGTAAAAATATGTCATTGTGATGTAAAGTCAACTTTTTGACTGCAGTGTAAAATCTATGAATGATAGGCATCTAACTTATTATTGCTCACCTTCCGGAAAATGGTTCAACTTTCAAATAAAGAGGACTTCTGATTGTCAAGTATGGCAAATTCATGTAGAATGCCTAAAAATGCTGAGGCAGATATTAAAAATATTTTTAAAGGCATGACTAAACTGCAAGAAAGTAATAGCAATTGTTAAAAGTCAAAAATTACAAGAAAATTAGAACTTTGGGAGGTAGGGAGTTAAGTCCTGAAGCTGGCACATACCCTGGAGATGTAAACCAACCGCTGATGGGTGTTTTAAGAGACACAAGGAGTCTATAGGACAAGAGACAGCCTAATGTCCACACAGGATGTGAAAGTCAAAGCCAATACCCTTGAAAGGTGAAATTCTCAGTGAGTAAATTTTTTAAAAAAAATCTCCCCAGGAACATAAGAAAGAATAAGCCTTGGTGATGGAAGAGGAGAAATAAAGGAAGAAAAAGTCTCTTCAAAAAATTCCAAGCCAACTTTCACACTGTTTGAGATCAGAAATTACATATCCATGTGCCCGCTTCCAAACCCAAACATTTAGGGTAAAACGTCCTGGGTTGGCAGTGCCCCCAAACACATGGCAGAAGCAAACTCAAAGCCTCTCTAGGATAATGAACATTAAATCCAAGTTTCACGGGATTTTCAGAAACAAGAATTCTGTAATTGAGTTCACAATAAAAAAAAAAAAAATCACAAAACTAAAGAAGCTAGCTGCCATGAACATGAAAAAAAAACTGCAGAATCAAATCCTCAAAGGCTTCAGCTATTTAAGGTATCTAATATAAAATATAAAACAGATGTGTTTAGTGTGTTTAAAGAAAGTAAATAGGATCTCAAAATATGAGAAAAGAATAAGATATCAAAAATGACTACACAGATTTGAGAAATGACCAAAAATAACTTCTAGAAATGAAACTATAATTATTATAATCAGAGACTCAACAAGCAAGTCCAATACCAAATTAGATGCAGTTGAAGTAGGAGTTAGTAATATGGTAGACAGTTGTAAAGAAATTACACATAATCTTGTACAGAAATGGGAAAGGGATGGAAAATACGAGAGAAAGACTTAGAAACATAGACAGTAGAGTGTGAAGGAAAAAATACACAATGTGTACAAAGCAGCAATACAGTAATTTTTTCTGAGATTTTACAGAATCATTAATCACCAAATTCAGGAAGCCAAATGAATCTCAAGGATGTCAAATAAAAGAAATTCTCACCCAGGTTAAACCTGGTAAAATTGCAGAAAACCATCACCAAAACAGATCTTCAGAATAGCCAGAGGCAAAAACCAGATTACCTACAAACTAATGATAACTAGATAGCTGACTTCTTAATAGAAGAATAGAAACCTGGGGAAAATGTCTTTAAAACATTGAGAGAAAATAATATTGAATATGGAATTGTATACCTAGCAAAAGTAAGTTTCACAAACAAGGGCAAATAAAAGGCATTTTCAGTCAAACAAAAAATAAGAAAGTTTACTTCCAAAACATTCATTACAGGAACTTCTAAAGGACATACTTTGGAAAAAAGCAATGATCTGAGAAGAAAGAAGTGGAGAGCAAGAAAAAAAAAAAAAGGAAAAAGTAAATACATGGCTATATTTAAATAGAGTATATAAAACAAATGCTGGCTGTATATAAATAGTAATGATGTGTAATATAAAAAATAATATGAAACTAAAAACGGAATAACAATGGTATATTAGGTAGAAAAAGAATAATCAGAATTAAAGAACTCTAATATTCCTAAATGGGAGAAAAATGAATACTGTGTAGTTTAAGACTTCATCAAGTTAAAGAGGATGCTAACATCTTTGGGATAAGCACTGAGAGAATAGTGTCTACAACTGCCAAACTAGTAGAAGAAAAACCATGTAATTATATTTAAAAAAGAAAAAGCAAAACCCAAGTGAAGGCACTAATGAAAAAATAAAGCACAGAAAAAGTAGGACAAATAGCAAAAAAGAAGATGGTCAAAATGAATACAAATGCATTTAGAGTAATCAATGCAGTCCGCTAAACAATAGAAATCAACTAAATTTTCTGGTTAAAAGCCAAAGACTGTATGATTAAATTAAAACACAGACCACACATGTCTACACAAAGACTTGCATGTGAATGTTCATAGCAGCTTTATTCATAATAGCTGAAAACTGCAAACAACCCAAATGTGCATCAACTGGTGAATGCCTAAACAAATTATGGTATATCCATAAAATGGAATGGTACTCAGAAAATATAAAGGTACGAAATGTTGATACATGTAATAATTTCAAAAGCATTATGCTAAGTGAAAGAAGCCAAACACCAAAGACTACATACTATGTGATTCTATTTACAGGACATTCTGGAAAAGACAAAACTACAGTGATAAAAAGCAGATTAGTGGTTTCCTAGGGCCAGAGGTGAGGGAAGGAAACTGATAGCAAAAGAGCATGAGGAACTTTCTGATGTGATGGAAATGATCTATATCTTTAATGTGGTGGTGGTTACATGACTGTACACACTTGTGAAAATTCATCAAACTGTACGCTTAAAATAGGTGAGTTTTACTGTATGAAAATTACACCTTCATAAAGCTAGTAAGAAAGGCAAAATCCAATTATTTGATTTACAAAGGACAAATCTAAAACCTTCTGTGTTTTAGATTTGTACAAAGGAGGCTGGAGAAAGATACATGCAGGCAAATACTAACCCAGAAATCTCGTTTAGCTAAACTAAACCCATTCAAAATTAATTTTAGGCAAACAGATAAAAAGAGTCTTGACATATAATAACAAAATATTTAATTCCCCAGGAAGACATAACAATACCATGTTCCTAACACCACATCTTCAAAATATATAAAACCAAAATTCAAAGAACTTCAAAAAGAAACTGCCCATAAGCCAGTCTTATTTGTGAACATAAATGCAAGAATCCTGAGCACAATATTAGCAATTCAAATCTAATCACTTACAAAGAAAAATAACATGCCTAAATTTGGGTCATTCCCATAATGCAAGGTTGCTTCGATATCTGTCAATGTTACTCATCAGATGAAAGAAGAGGAAAATATATGATCATCTCAAAGGATACATTTCAAGCATTCAATAAAAAATATAACACCCATTCATTATTAAAAATCTTAGTAAACAAGGAATAGAAGGAAACTTCCTCAACTAGATAAAGGTTATCACAAACCAATCTTATAACAAGCATCATACTCAAGGGCGAAACTTCAAGTCCTGATCTGTCAAGTCAATGGAAAGTTAACGTTTTATCTATTACTACTTCTATTTAACACTGGCCATTCTAGTTAGCTCAATAAGATAAGAAAAAGAAATAAACATTACATTGAATAGAAAGAAATCTATCATTACTTGTAAATGATATAATAATCTAAACAGAAAACTCCAAACAATCTACAAATTACTTTTATTAATAAGGAGACCAGTAAGGTTTCAATATACATGATAAAATTCAGGACCCTTCAACAGTAGAATGCAGGACCCTTCAACAGAATGGCTAAATAAACTGTAGTATGATAAATATAATAAAATACTATATAGCAATGAAAATGAATGAACTAAAGTTACACAGATCAATATGGATGAAACTCAGAACATAATGTTTCGGGGGGAGCATGTCACAAAATAATCAGTATGATTCTATTTATATAAAGGTAAAAGTAAGATAGTGTATTGTTCAGGGACACATACATATGTGGTAAAACTAAAGAAAACCGAGAGAGTAAGTAACTCAAAATCCAAGAAAGCAGTTGGAGGTACAAGAATACAATAGGAGAGAGGAACATAAGGGTTTCAATAGCAGTGATAATGTTCTTAAGATGGGTAGTAGAAATGCAGATGTTTTCTTTATTTAATTCCTTAAAGTATATCTATATGTTATTTATTCCTTCTGTATGTGTGATACACTTCATAATTTAAAGAAGTAAATCACCCAAGTGAACTTTGTTAGAACGTGCATTTTAAAATATTATAATGTTACTTCATGTTGGAAAACACATTTAGGAAGTTCTTTTTCTATATCTAAGTTTTTAAATTAATATTTATTATTTTTTCTTACTCCTTATTCTAGAGAAATTGAGAGTTCTCATTAATACAATGATCTTCCTAATATAATGAAATCATAAGAAACTCTCTTGGTAGCTTTTAAAGGCACGCAGATAGCAATCACTTTGTTTTCGTAACTGCCTGTGTAAGACAGAAGAAAAACAACAAATGCATTGTTAAAATGATAAAGAAGGAATATTCACTAATAAGGAGTACCAAAAAGGCTTGAATTCTCATATTAAAAACAACTTTTCAATGGAAAAAACTTAATCCCTTCTTTGGAAAGAAAATTTTTATTCAGGCAAAAATAGTGGGCTGGTGACCAATGTCAGAAAGAGTAAAAATATTTTCCCTTCTTATAAAATGTTTGTAAATTGCTAATATAATTAAAATTATATCGACAGTCAAAAACTCCTCCTGAGTTTGGTTCCTGGTGACAATCCAAAAGATTAAAATATCTTCACAAAGAGTCTAAATCTAAACTTCTACAATTCTGACATATTATATTATCAGAGACTCCATTCTCAAAAAGCTGTTTATATGATATAATCTATATTCATTTTACATAAATCATGCTATAATTTGACCTGTTTATTTACCTGACAAGTTCAAACAATGCTTTATTAAATGAATGTTAGTATACTTCTCAAGTCTTACTTTTTTATATATCATTTATATTTTAAAAAATATTTGCCCTCTTTTCTTTACTGCCTATATCCTGTGAGTAACCATACCTCTCAAACTTTCTGTGAATGTTTCTTAGCTATGTTCCTTCTATTTTCATGGCTTCTGCCATATTTCTGCCCTTTGTTGCCCCAAATCTGTACTACATTAACAGCTTCCTAGCCATTTGCCCTACCTCTAGTCAATCCACCTTTTACTAGGTAGTGACCACCCACAGTCACTCCATATAATTCATGCTGCCAGATTAATCTACCCAAGTTGTCCCTCTTGGGCATAAGGCTTTATTGACATCCCCATGATTACCCGGTCAAGTTTGGGTATCTGAAGTTGGCATTTAAGATTCACTATCTGACTTAAGTACCCCAAGACACAGATCCTAGTCACAGCAGGAGGAAGAATTCAGTGTACTGGAAGTTGTAAGGCCTGGATTTGGCCAGACAGGGGACAAAAAACATCAGAGCTCAGATTAATAAACAGGTAGACAGGCAGACTAAGGAATAGTAGGAGTCATGGTATATTTTACATTTTTGTAGTTTCTATACATTATGATGTTTTGACACCTTAAAAACACCTTTCTGACTAGAGAGAGACTGCACCTTCCAAGACTAACCAATTCTTAGAGATAGCAAGGAGCAGACCTTTGACATTCAATCTAACCAATACAGAGACAGACCTCACCTATCTGGTCCACACACCCTGAGAGGCAATATTGCTCTATCTTTACTCTCCCAGGGCCTTGTACCAGGCAAGCAGAGACCATCCCTATAGCTTACAGCCTGCCCAAATTATTCAAACCAGCCATTCTCAAGCCGTTTACCCTGCCCTGCCTTGTCTTTCCCATGGAATTCCAATGAAGGCCGTGGCTGGCCCAAGCTTTCCTGGCACTTCTGCCTTCTGTTTTTTGGCCTGGCAGCCCTGCATGCCATGTGGTGACCCCCTCTCTGGAATCTGTGAATATAATAAATTTATTCCTACCAAGCTTGTTTTCTTTTCCTCCTGTGGCCACACTGACTTTATCATATCATACATGTACATACCCAACATGCACATTCTTAAAACATCTAGCAAGCCATGAGACTTGGGTTTTAACCAGTCACAGAGCATGACAATTCTGGAGCTCAGGGCCAGCAGAGAAGGGATCAAACTGACAGGATACTAGAACATACAAATGTTGAGGGTTTGAGAGGCCAGTGGCCAGAGAACAGGAGGTAGCTATAGAAAGTGTACACTGGGAAGGAACAACTCTGCGGCTCCTAACAGCAGGATGACTATAACCAGCTGTTAAGGGTACCTAACACAGGCGTTTATAAGCTTGCTGCTATGGGAACCAATCCCTCAGGGAGGTGCCCCTTGGATCTGTAGGGTGAAGCAGATCAGGGAAAACAACATTGGAAGAGAGGGATGTTGGGGGAGAAAAAGGGGACCCTTACCCCAAAATGTGTGTATATCCCCCACCCACCCTTACCTCCTTCCACTTTGTCTGCAAGTATCAGGACTGCTCCACATCAGTACTGAATTGCCTTTGTTTTCGGAAGTCTTACTATGTGCTCTCTCCTGCATCTTCCGAGACCCTTCCATTTGCAAAAGAGCCTCACTTCTGGCTCTCTTCAACCCAATGAAATCTGGTTACCATCTAAATATCTTCAGTAGAGTTTTTCACGCTAAGAACATCTGTGATCTCTTGACTGTCAAGTCCAAGGGACAGTATTCACTGTGCAGAGGCCCTCTGCCCTACTCTGCCCCCAGGTCCTCTTTTACGTATCCAGGTATGCACCTACTTATTTTAACATGCAGAACATCCATGAAACTACCACCTGACTTGAAGCCTCCTCTTTACACTCTCCTCTTTTCCTGCCTTCCATGCGTCCCTCTGTCCTGGCCTCCTCCTCCCCTGGATCCTCTTCCACTGCCACTGCCTACCTCTTCAACGCCGGGATCCTCCTGATTGCATCCCTGTCCATCTCGGTTCACTCTGACACTTTACTCCCAATGAGCTCATCTATAGCCTTGGTTGTATTCCTGCCTTGCTCCAGACCTATACAGCCAGCTCCAGTAGACCCCGCCATCTGGATACCCACTCATAATGTCCCAAATGGTACTTGTTACTTAGCCCCCCAAATCAGTTTTGGTAACAGGGTCCAGGTACCCACACCAGACCCAATGCCCTCATTGCTCCCCCTCCTCCCGTTCATTCTCCACCTGTGCATGACTACTGCATTGCCTCCCAGTTTCAAATTCTCTCAGTGTCGACCCATGCCCACACAGAACAGCCTCCAAGCCACTTAGATTGTGTCCTTCTTTCTACCCTCCTTTCTGGCTTCTCTGTCTGGACACTTTAGACCAGCAGTCCCCAACGTTTTTGGCACCAGGGATCGTTTTCGTGGAAGACAATTTTTCCATGGACCAGGGAGTGGGGGATGGTTTCAGGATGATTCAAGCACATTACATTTATTGTGTATTTTATTTCTATTATTGTTGTTACATTGTAATATGTAATGACATAATTATACAACTCACCATAGGTTGGGGACCCTGGCTTTAGATCACAGCACTGTAAACCAATGGCAGCTCCATGTTAATATTAATATTTTAATATTAAAATATAATTATTTCACAGATCTATATAGGAGCATACTATATACTCTTTTCTCCTCCTGAAAAATCCCTGCCTCCCTCAAAATTATTATTTATCTTCAAAAATCTGTGCAACACTTCCATTCTGAAGCCTTCCCAAGCTACTCTAGTCTGCACTCCTTATGTACCACCTGTTGCCATAATTACATTTAACACACACTATTTTATTTGTATGTATGTCTGTCTTCCCAACTACACTGCAGACTACTTGAGTAGAGGGATGGCATCTTATTCTTCTTTATATCTCCAGTGGGTAGCATAGCACCTGGCCCATAAAAAGCTATAATTTATTGAGCACCTACTATATACCAGGCCCTATACTAAGCTTTTCACATGTTATCCCATTGGGTTCCCATAACAACTCAATGAACTATTTTTTTATTATCCCCTTTTTACAAACAAGGAAACTGATATTTAGGGGGTTAACATCGCTGGGACCATCTAGTTAATAAGTGGTAGAATTTCCATTAGGACTTGGTTCTCTCTGACTCCACTGCCTACGTTAGCTCCCTTGCACAAAATGTGATCGTATGAAAACTTGCCCAACTTATGCCTCGGGTAAAAGGCTGTGAAGTTTATATACAGTGCTGGAGGAGGAGTCAGGACACCTGGGTTCTCTAGTTCTGCCACTGATTAACTTCAACTCTGGGCTGTCCCAGGCTTTCTCTGGGCTTCACTTTCCTCCTTAGGGAGGATTCCATACTTAACAGATTCTACATAACATCCTCTCACGATACTATGCAGCTGGTAAGAAAGTACTAAGGATCATAAATCTGTGTACTCCTCCTAGTTACCAGCCTTGAAACCTCTCTTCTTTACTGAAAAACTGTTGTTTCTGAAGACAGGATGCCAGAAGCCACTTTTGGGTAGGGTCAGGGAAACGTCCATTTTTGTTCTCAGTCCAGAGCAGATACCTGGGCTCTCCCTTTTTCCAAGGGCTGCAGAACAGGATAAAGTCAGCCAAAGACACACTTTCTGTAACCACCCTTCACAGAAGAGAAAATGAACCAGCCTTGTGTTTAAATAATGTGCAGGGTGTGATACCAACTGAACCTCCACCCTCCTTCCTGGGGAAATGCAAAGTTAGCTATGGCCTTTTCACAAACCTCGGAGAGAACGAAATGTCAGCTGTAACACTGAATTTCCTGGCTTCATTCCACTTACCTGATCACCTTAGTATTATCTAAAACGACATCTTGGATATTAATATACTACATCTAAACATCATCCCTCACCCAGACATCATGTTACAAACAAACAGCTGAATTCTACAGCTGTTCCTGCTAGAAAAACAAAGATTCTCAACATTTTTGAAGGGAAAAAATCTGTTTGTTCACAGATGTCTCCCGAGCCGCATTTATGGGGCTTGTCTATTAGCGATAGTGAGTAAACGCTAACTATACTTGTCATTCCTATTTACACACACTATTGGTTTTAAGTAACCACTCCTTCCCACCTCCCAAAAAAGACAGCTAAGGAAACAATGTTCACTTGGAGGAAGAGAAACTAAGTTTCTTTTTGCTGTTCCTCTCAATCAAACCCTTGCAGGAACAAAAGTATTCACTGTGGTTAAAACACTTGTCACTCAAAAAATAGTACCCAGAAATGCCATGAGCCTTTCTATAATTTCACTTCTATTTAAGGAGCTGTGCTGTATCAATACTTGCATCAGGTACAAAAGGCAGAGCAACTTAATGGCATTTTGGCAATGGTATAGATGACAAGTATTAAATACATCCCACCCAGTGTGTTCCTGGTAGACATTGCTAGACCCTTAGCATGTCACCATCAGCAGTGCTAGCCTCGCTCCACAGGGGCTACACATGCACATGGTATGTACTGAGCCTTCACTGTGAGGCACATGCTGTCTAAATGGTTTACATTTATGACTCCTCAAAATAATGCCCTTCGGAAGTAAGTATATTCTCCCCCTTTGTCAGATGAGGAAACCTAGTGCTACATGAACTGCCCCAAATCACACAGACAGTAAGTTTGCACAAGTGGAATTTCAACAGTCAGTCAGACACAAATGTGCGAAAAAGTTCTTTAAGGGAACCAAGGAAAAAAATCTGTATTCTTTTACAACCCCAGGGACATACTCTAAGGTGTGTTTCTATACATTTTTTAAAAATATGCAAGGAAATTGATCATTGATGAAATGTATCCATCAAATCTAAATAAAGATTTCAATGATCAAACAAGTAACCCCAAACTAAAAGTAAGGCATTACAAATATCAAAGAAACAAAGGTACAGCCCTTAAAACGGGCTGGGGGTGCTAATTATTTAGGAGAATAAATGTATTTCAACTGCTGCCCTCTCCTGGTGGCATAACCAAAGGTATTTTTTTCCTTTCTTAATGGATTTTGAAGATTAACTGATCCATCAAAACCAAAAATGTAGGTAAAGAAAGACTGTGTGGGGCTTTTTTAAGATGAGGTTTGGCTCTAGACTGGAGTAAAGTGCTTTCTAACTGGGTAAGTATGAGAAACCATTCAACATCTTGTGCCTTCATTATCCCATCAATAAAATGCAAATAACAATAATTTCTACTCTACCTGCCTCAAAGGTCATTGTGTGCATCAAACAATTCATGTGAATGTTCTTTTCAAGTAGTCTAAAATCTAAGGCACTTTTTATTAACTAACTAAAGCCATTTATTGTAACATTTATTAAAATTAAAATTGCATTTACTCTTTAATCCTACAATCCCACTCCTGGGAACCTATACCAAGGAAATAGTAGTAGCGTACACAAGAACATGTAGAAAGATGTTTACGACTGCAGTGTTGGCAATGATCAATAAAACTGTGACCAAGGTAAATAATCACCAATAGGGTAATGGTAGAATAAATTCTAATAGTTATATTATAGAATATTATGCACCCATTAAAAAGAAGAGATTTCAATATATTATAGTCTTTTGAGAAAAGATATATTAAAAAGAAAGGAACAGGGTGTTCCAAAAGTTTTAGTAAATTTTTGAACTTTAATAATTTCAGAAGTATAAACACCATATACTTACATAAAACAACATCTAAAAGGTTGAATATTTAATATTTTAAATCAATGGTTATTAACATTCAACATAAAAATATACATAAAAATAATAGTAAAATTTATTATTCAAAATTCACAAAACTAAGTACGTGTAAAAGAAATATAAATAATTAAATATTCAAATATTTCTTTGGTACATTTATAGCAATTATACTACTGAAATAAAACTTAATACTTTGGGAACACTCCATATAACATTTTCCTTTCTGTGAAACAAAATGACAATCCCCTTGCTCCCACCGTGTGTGAGGGTGTCTCTGTGTCTGTGTGCGCGTGATTATACATTTATACAAATGAGAGAAAAATACGGCAGGCTATGTGGGCAGTTAAAATGGGAGAAGGGGGAAAACGTGGGGGGGAGAGTGAGCCAGGCAAAAAATGAAAAGTTTAAGAAAAAAGGGAACTAAAAAATATGTATGCTATTATCACACTTATGTTCTTACATAAAATCATTTCTATCATATAAATACACAAAATTATATGTTTTATTTATTTATTTTTTAAGAAAGGAGAGAAACTTGCCCCAAGTTCCATACTAAGTAAATGGCAGAAGAACCAGAACTTGCATCTAGGTCTCTCTGACCCCGCAGTCTAAGCTCTGAAGCATTCTGAGACCTGCACAGCTAGCAGGGCAACTACACTCTGACGTAAGGTGGTTGTGGATGATTGTGCAGCTCAAGATTCACCCGCTCTGCAGTGGGCACGTCTAGGGCGGAGCTCCAGACCATCACTCACTGACCGCACGAGCTCCTTTCAAAACAATCCATTGTCCTTTCAACCTCTAATTTCTGGGCTGGAGCATGATCGCACGGTAGATACTGTAGATCTGTAGATAGATGTTAGTCATGAGGCCTTTTGGTTGATGTTGATAGCAAACCTCTGTGCCACAGACATATAATTTTGATCACTGCTGCTACGAAATTCTTCTTGATTTGTTCATCTCTGAATCAAAGACACCTTGTTTTCCTCTTTCAAGTAAATTAAAATTGAAAACATCCTGCCAACCCCTGAACATGTGACGTGCTTTCTTCCTTTCCTCTAGGCCTGTCACATACTGTTCCCTCTATCTGGAATGCTCTTCGTCTTTTTTTCTGCTTGGGACACTCCTCCATATTCCTGAAGACACAGCTCAAATATCACCTTCTCTGTCAAGGATTCCCTACCTCATCCAGGCAGAACTATGCGTAAACCCACAAGGGTCAGGATGGGCCTCTCTTAGCAGTTCTCACCTTGGCTTTGACCATGGGCATAGGTGCTGATGGACAGCTCAAGAGCGTGGCATCTTATTGAGCTCCATACCTTTTCTCACCCTCACCTAGTCCCACCGGCTAGCACAGTGCTTGGCACATCACAGTCTTCAATTAAATATTGGTGCCATGGAACTGTGATATTGAGAGCTTATTAATGCACGAGGTAGATAAATAACAGGTCCAACACTCAGGCAAACGAACACACAATCTTCAATGCACAAGGCCAAGAATCCCTTGCTTTTAAATCACATATAATATATCCCTACCAGGAAAGAGGACACAACTCACACAGTAGATCTTCATGCTGTCTTTCTCCAATTCAGCTACAGCTGGAGAAGCTACAAAAAGCTCGGAAAACCCTCTCAAATGCTGGCTTTAGGTGTGAAATCACACTTAGAGCGTGAGGTGTGTGTAAGCCTCTTCACTAATTCAGACCAAACTTAACCTCTTAAGTGCAAGATTATTTACAGGAATAATAATCACTGATATTTACATAAGACCTAGAATGTATTCACTTTCAGAGACATTATCTGATCTGTGGTACGGAATAGAGAACAAATAATCAACTTGATTTATCTTTATGTTTACACTGATTTTGCAGTAGACAGTAATTAGCTGAGTTTGTGCCTTGACTACATGCCCATACTGTCAATTGTTGACTGACTGCAAGTTCCCGCTGTGAGAAGCACGATCTGTGAAATTCTAATATACCTAATAACACAAATATTCCTTATTATCTAGCATAGATTTAAGCAAGGCAAAAAGCTTTTTAAAAAAACTGAATTATTCTTAACAAGAATTGTGAATAGTACCCCAATTAAGAAAATTATCATTTATTCATTCCTATTGCCATCAATGAAAGCAGGAAGGGCATTTAGCAAATCTATTTCCATAATCCTTAGATTTCAGAAGGATAAGTTCAAACGGATGAAACTGATGTTATTAGAATAACTCACTCTTGCTGTTCTTCCTGATACATTCCCAGAGCTCTGTGAGCAGCCTGAAATCAAGGATGTTTGACTGAGTTCTGCTAGCTGTCCGGGTTTGCTAAGCTGAGTTGGCTAATTTCATTCCAAGACTTCACATCATCCATGAAGCAATGGGCATGTGCCTCATGGTCTCCCATGGGAATTTCAAAGGTGTCTTCATCTAACGGGCTACATTTAGTGTGGTCTGAGAGGAAACAAACAGCACTTAACCATGAGAGGTGGCAGAGGACGGCTTCTCTTAGTGTCTTTGTTTTAGACAGGGGAGGGATGTTGCCAATTTATTTTTTGTCCACATAACTGGAATAGCTATTTCTTCTCTTGTCTGTCTTTCTGAAATTATAAAGGGCTCTTATGTGTTGTTTATGTGAAATCAAGTATCCTGACCCACAGGCAAGGTATTCCTGGAACTGCTGAAATAGCAAGCCAGATAATGATATCACTTTAGAAAGTGCCAGGCAAGAAAGCTCTGATTAACTACTGAAACATGCTCCGTGGAGATATTTGTAAATAGAATGAATGCCACTTTAACATCTCCTCTTTATCTGGGGTCCTCCTTCCTGGTACGCTATTATTGTGAGCATTTCCTCTTTAGATTCCTGCATACAAAAAAGGTTGTTTAATGTAGGGAGTAAAAATTAGCTTTGGAGGAAAAAGGTTAAGTGTTGGCAGAGGTAAAGGAAAGATTCTGAACCTCATCCAATATTTGTATGCAATTTTACTACTCTGCGCAACCTCCCTCCGTCTGCCCCTTCGCATCTCCTATCCCACCACTTAACCAGACTGAGCTCTATGCTATGATGCTTACTTTCCACAAGAAACACAAGTGGTAACAAGACAACCAAGTTCCTGGGGGAAGTGGAGGACCAGGTGAAGTTTTGTGAAAGGGGTGGCCTCTGGGATGACGAGGCAACTCACAAAGGATAAGCCCCAGCCCAGGGACAAATTGATTCTCTAGGATCCTGGCCTCTAGGAGGCCAAGGATGGTCTCTGTCACCCCTGCAAAGCCCCTTGAGACTCCACCTGCTTCCAAAGTGCTTTAGGAAACATCCCCATCTTAAGCTGGAAGTAGTATGAACTCAAGCAGTCACTTATGGTATGGCCTACAGAGGGCTGGTGATTTTTACAAGTGACCTTTCACAATACTTGGACCTTTCACAATACTTGGATTATGTCTCTTTTCATTTGTGTGCATGAATAGAAACCCCCAGAGAATTAGCCAGTGTGTTGTGGTCAGTCGGTGGCACTATAGGATGAGTTCTTTAGAGACTGAAGGAGTTAAGGGTACCTGATTTGCTACCAGAAGCTGAATGTCAGCCGGTATGAATGGTATGTAACTGGGCAGTTTTCCAAAACCCACGCCGTGGCTGCATATCAGGAAGACTGCTACAAACAAATGTGCATGTGTGCATGGAGCCTGATAAGTCAATGGGGGAAGACAGCACGGAACAGCCACCCAGCCTGAGGAAATATGCAGAGCTCAGTGAGTTTCCACTTTAGGTGAACAATAGCTCTATCTCGAAAACAGGTCTGGATGGGCCGGTGAACAGTTAGCATGCTCCTTTGACTTTTTAAACATTAAATGTCTGTTTCAGGGCACCAAAAGCTGGATTCTCAACTTTTCAATTATCCTAATATTATAAAACCACAAAAATGGTGCTTTAAAAAAATTCTTAATATAAAAACATGCAAAGATACACTGGCAAAAAAGCATGCAGCAAAACTATATTTATAGATCTCAATTATGCAAGACATATAGATACATTTAAAAAGATATATTAAAAATGTCACTAAAATATAACACTGGATAGTTTTGTCTAGGTGGTGGAATTACATGTGATTTTTGTTTTTTCCTTATACTTCACTTTCCAATTTTTCTAAAATGCACACGTATTATTTTATAGTCAAGGGAAAAAACCCAAGTTATTTAAATTAAAAAGAAAATTATCCCATGGACGAAATCATGTCTGATGATGGGTTATTTGGGTTAAGAAGTCCAGAAAGGCATGAAGTAGAACCCACCATGTTTATAAAATGTTAAACTGATTTTGTCTTCATGTCTACACACATTAGTATCTTCTGTTTTACACTGCAAACTCCTCGAGAGCAAAGGCTGTATCTAATTCTGTGCAATGTTTAGCTCAATTAAAAATGCAGATAGAACATAATTTTTATGATGATAACACAAATGCAGCCGGTTCTTGTTCATTCTGGTAGCCAGCTTGGAACATTCTTTAGTGTTATTAATGCTTGGACAGTGACTCAGAATAAGAACATACATCCTTTCCCACCTTTTAAAACCACAACGTATTGATGAGCTTTTTTTGTTTGTTTTGTTTTGTTTTTGCAGCATGTACATTTCTAGAGAAGACTGACCCTCTACTATGAAGAATAAAGAAAAACAGTAATTTCATCTCTTCTAGCCCACTTCAGTGTTACATAATGGATGTAATCCTAAGTATGAATTTACAGTTTGATTTCTGTATTAACTCGTCTATTGGTCTCACCCTTGACTCAGCTCCTGGAGTTAATATAAAATATAGAGAGAGAGACAGAAGAATTTTTCCACTGAAGAAACAACATCAAACCCAAATAGCCCTAAGTTAAACCACTCCTACAACACTGGAGTTGTATCCAACGGAGTAACTTCTGTTTAGTGTTTTCTAGACCCCTCAAAGCTCTTCCCAATGATTCCCAAAAAATACAACCAATTTTACTATACCTTCTGAAGTCACTCTCAAGATGTACCTTGTTATCTATAAACAATAGCTTTCTGTTTTCTTTGTGCAGTGGCTACAAAAAGGTACAAATGACTATCAGTGTTGCAAGGTGGTGTTCTTACTAGAAATTTAAAATACAGGGCATCAAATTTGGCCTCAATTAGTCAGTTCCTTTCAAGGTTATCATGAAACAGACAGGCAAGCAAATGAAATCCTAGGTGCTTACGAAACTGAACCAGAGAATTCACTTTTCAAGAACTCTGTCTTCATCTCTGCACCGCTCCCCCCATAATGGCTAACATTTATGAATTGCTCTCACCTGGTACTGAGTGGTAGGTGCTTTATGCGCATGATGTAACACAATCCTCAAAAGTGCTCTGGGAAGTGGGGATCTATCAGTATCTTATAGATGATAGGTTTAAGAAAAGGTAAAAAAAGGTTAGGAACTGTGTCCAATGTCCCATAACTCCTCTGTGGCAGAGCTAGGATTTGAACCAGGTTTGATAACTCTCAGGGTGCCAAATCTTAACCATTAAGGGCTTGTTGACTTTAGGGGACTAATTAAGTATGAAATAAAAAGCAATGAATAAACACAATTATTCCACTGTTAATTTGAGTCTGTTCCTCCCTGCCTCCGGCTGCTGGCAGGACCCATCTCTTGTTGCCACTGAGACCCTGTGTCATCATCATCTACCCCGAGCATGATGCCCCCCAAAAGGGGAGGTGATGGAATTAAACCACCCCCAATCATTGGAAGATTTGGAACCTCACTGAAAATTGGTATGGCAGGATTGCCAAATGTTGGGAAATCTACCTTCTTCAATGTTTTAACCAATAGTCAGGCTTCAGCGGAAACATTCCCATTCTGCACTACTGATCCTAATGAGAGCAGAGCACCTGCGCCAGATCAAAGGATTGACTTTCTTTGCCAGTACCGCAAACCAGCAAGTAAAATTCCTGCCTTTCTAAATGCAGTGCATATTGTTGGCCTTGTGAAAGGAGCTCACAATGGGCAGGGCCTAGGAAATGCTTTTTTTATCTCATATTAGTGCCTGTGATGGGATCTTTCATCTAACATGTGCTTTTGAAGATGATGATATCACGCATGTTGAAGGACATGTAGATCCTATTTGAGATATAGAAATAATACATGAAGAGCTTCAGCTTAAAGATGAGGAAGTCATTGGGCCCATTATAGATAAACCAGAAAAGGTGGCTATGAGAGGAGGAGATAAAAAACTAAAAACTGAATATGATATAATGTGCAAAGTCAAATCCTGGGTTGTAGATCAAAAGAAACCTGTTCGCTTCTATCATGACTGGAATGACAAAGAGATTGAAATATTGAATAAACACTTATTTTTGACTTCAAAGCCAATGGTCTACTTGGTTAATCTTTCTGAAAAAGACTACATTAGAAAGAAAGACAAATGGTTGATAAAAATTAAAGAGTGGGGGACACATATGACCCAGGTGCCTTGGTCATTCCTTTTAGTGGGGCCGTAGAACTTAAGTTGCAAGAATTGAGTGCTGAGGAGAGACAAAAGTATCTCGAAGCAAACATGACACAAAATGCTTTGCCAAAGATCATTCGGGCTGGGTTTGCAGCACTCCAGCTAGAATACTTTTTCACTGCAGGCCCAGAGGAAGTGTGTGCATGGACCATCAGGAAAGGGACAAAGTTTCCTCAGGCTGCAGGAAAGATTCACATAGATTTTTGAAAAGGATTCCTTATGGCTGAAAGAATGAGATATGAAGATTTTAAAGAGGAAGGTTCTGAAAATGCAGTCAAGGCTGCTGGCAAGTATAGACAAGGCAGAAATTATATTGTTGAAGATGGAGATATTATCTTCTTCAAATTTAACACACCTCAACAACCAAAGAAGAAATAGATTTTAGTTGTTGCTCAGAAAAATGTACAACTTCCAAAAGGCATATAATTTTTTTAAATTAAAATTTCTGAAAATCGAAGGGAAAAAAAAAGTTGAGGAGATGGGAAATCTTCTACAAATTATTTTTGTTTTAAAATTAAAATATTGTGTACCTTCAGTGAAATGAAAGTTCACTAAATGTGAACAGCTTTGCTTTTCATGTGATTAAGACCCTACTCCAAATTGTAGAAGCTTTTCAGGAACCATCTTACTCTCATGATACTTCATTAATCTCCATCACGCGTATGCCAAGCCTGACACATTTGACAGTGAGGACAATGTGGCTTGCTCCTTTTTGCATCTACAGATAATGCATGTTTTACAGTACTCCAGATGTCTACACTCAATAAAACATTTGACAAAACCAGCAAAAAAAAAGAAAAAAAAATTGAGTCTGTTGCATATACATTGTTGGTCTTCCTCTGTATTAAGCACAATGTCCTGTAAAAAAAAACGATTACAAATTCTGCCAATGAAAGCCTCCTGAGGGAAATTAAAAACATATACTAAAGAAATAACTCAAGTCTCTTACTTGAGAACACGGCAATACTGAGGCTTGGGTGTGGTCACCTGAGAGATCTGGAGGAAACCTACAGACAAAATTTACCGACTTTTCTATTGCACAATAGAATCTTTCTGTGGAAAGCACCCCCTAAACGGAAGTATCTGTCAAAGTAAAAATAAACCAGGTTAACCAGCATCTAAAAAATACATTGTAAGTAGGATTCATATTTCTCTCATTTGCTACTGTACAAGAATACTTTTAGTTTCTTGGTCTTATTAAAAAAAGAAAGAAACTAAACACTTAATTTTTCTGCCCAATCTGCAAAACCCTGACAAGAACTGACATCATTTTGTAGTAATGAAGCAGAGGAAGCCAGCTGAGGGCTTCGGAAGGCCCCTTCTCTGGGGTCTGCTCCTGCTAACCGATGGGACACCAGGAGGCCAGGCCCACTGAGGACTCGGCTTTGCACAAAAAAGAAATCATTTCTATCTGTTCTCACAGACATGGGTCATAAAAGCCAGACTGACAGATAAATTGGAATGCTCACTGATCAATTTACAAAGAGAAATAGAATTTCTCAGAAGAGTAGAATACTGGAGTCAGATTATTCTTTTTATCTATTTTTTAAATTAAAACATTTACCAAGCACGTACTATGGGTCAGGATCTGTCCTAGGCACTTTCACATTAGTGATTTCAATTAACTCTCCCAACAAATCTTTGAAGTATTTTTATTTTTATTTTTTTTGTACATTTCAGAGTGGAGGAGGCTGTGGGCTGGAGAGGCAGAGGGACTCCATGGAGGTCACACAGTTAGATCAGCAGCACAGCTCCCAGCAGTGCTGAGGTCCCCCAGTGCTGAGGCCAGAGTTCTCACTGGGAAAATGTGAAGTTCAGAAGGAGCAATAGAACTCAGTAGTCCTAGACTGGTATCACCAAGCATAAAGACTTACAGTGTATTGGTGGTAACAGACAGTGGCCAGGTGGTCTGCAATAATCAGGAACATCCCTAAAAATGTCAAGCTTCCCAACTCCTTCTGGTGACTGTCATATAGACCAGCAGCCAGCTGTTTGCTTCTGAATGAACATGTTAGAAATTCTAACATGTTAAGTTTAATTAACATCATCTATATTTATTTTGTTTTTGTTTTTTTCTGATAGGATATCAGCAGATAAACCATGGATTTATCTAAGTGTAGGTTAACGTCTGGGAATTTTATATATAGCTAATTGCAGCCATGTTTATGTTGATTTGTGATAGTTTCAGTTTCAAATGATATTTTCTGCCACTGTTCCTTGAAATTCAAATTTTGAGGGTATTCATTATTTGGTACCTGGGCAATGATTTATTTTTATCTATTAAAAATACATGTATAACTATATATGGTACAAAACCATGTACCATACTGTGTACTCATTCACCACTAAAAGAAACACTGATCATTTGTAAACTTACTTTAGTCAACTGAATCAAAATATATAGTTAATAATACTTTGTACTTTTTTTCTGTTTCTACTAAAAAATTTGATATAGTTACTTCATATTACCAATGTAGCTCAGATGACTCTAAAAAGTGATTTATAATCGTGAGAGGTTCATGTTAAATAACTATAATAAGGATTGGTGGCCCTAAAATGAAAAAAAAATAATGCAAAAGGGGGCTGAGTATTTATGTTTTCAGCATTGATTAAAAAATAATTAAATCAAATAACAACAATTTCCAAAGGCCAGCTCCGAACATTTTATTTTCTCTTGACTTTGAATTGTGGGCTCAGCCTAGAGAATAAGTTTCAATAGTAACTGTTCATAGCAACTTTGCAGACAAATAATAAATATTACTGTGGCCTACCATGATTAGTCTCTTTTTACAAAGTTTCCTGAGGAAACAGAGCCAAAATGCTTAAAATTTAAGCAGAAGTTGGAAGAGTAAATGGTTGCAAAACACACCTGTAGACATTTATATTAAGGAGTCAAGAGCAAATTTTAAAAATCTACCAACAGAAAAAAAAAAACAAGTAGAATTTTTGGAAAGAATTAATATTGTAGGTAAATTTCATTGATTTTTTTTTAAAGGCATATCTAAGCATCCAAGAAATGGTCTTTGTCTGTCTGTTTTAATTGAGCTGGGATTTTCTGGAGCATAGTAAAACGTCATTTCAATACAGTGACTGTACAAGTCACACTTCAAGAGTGGGCTTCCATAGCTTCAAACTAAATAGCCGGACAGGGGACCATTACTTAATTCTCTTTCTTCCCTTCCAAAAAGGGAGGTGTGAGAGTGTTTTCCTTTATCCTTCCATCTGTTTATCTGCAACAGGGCTCTTGCTTCAGGCTGGTTAATGTGCTGAGCCATGCATGACACATAGGAGACGGCTCTCTCTGGGAGGCGCTACACTCACCGTACAACCACAAAAGATACATCACCTCACCTTTGAGGCCTCCGCTTCCTAGTGTAGAAACTGGCCTGTCAACTGAGCATTTTTTAGGCACTAACATTCCAAATGTCTGAGATTCCAAATAGGAAAGTGATATTTTAAATGACTCTTTAAACTACCATTGCAGATAACTACAAGAAATGTTCGGGCCTGAAAAAATATTCATTCATCACTAAATAATGACTCACTTCTAATTGATTTACTATTTCTGCTCTTCTGCCAATAACACAGTTTTGTCACCATCCACAAACATTCCATAACACTCATCTCAGAGAGCAGAGAAGCAGTTGTCTACAGCACAAACACTCTGAGCTTCCTTTCCATGTCACACTGCAGAAAGGATGCATTTATTTTCCCATCTATCCTGCAGGTGATAGTCTGTGCATAATAAAATTTATAGAAAACTAGAAGGCTAGAATCCCTAGAGACTTCAGAGATAACCTGGCCTATTGATTTCTTTGTGTGCTGAAGTCCCTTAGAGAATCTGATATGAGGTATGAACCATTCTCTCTCCAGGAAAATGCATATGCGCACCAAATACTGTATTCACTTCCCAGCATTTTACAGACACCCTCTGAGGTGACCTAACCTAAGATACCACGCTAACAGCTCTAATCTAATCCCACTGTTTCTTTTCACACATGGAGACACCAAATTTCAAACAGGGGATGTGACTTGGTCACAGTCACTCAGCAGAAACCATGAGCAGAGTAAACCAGATGAAACTTAAAATGATGCAGACATCCCACAACTCTAAACCATCAGAAGTCAGGTTTATCATTGTGCTAGGAAAGGTGAAAAGGTGAAGTGTTTTGAGAGGAACACCCTTTTACATTAGGGTTCTAGTTGAGCTTCTCTCTGGAAAATTAGCAAGTTTTCTTTATCTTGTCCCTAGGCCAGGCCCACCCATGGCTTGAGGCTGCCTTTTTCTGTGTTTGCCCCTGAAAATCAGAACCTGGGCATATTCAGAAAGGGGATGAAGTGTGACAGTATGAATTACAAACCAGTTTTAAGCACCTCCAACTAGAGTTCTAAAGAACTCTAATTTGGTCACATAATGGATATTTAAAAAGTATATTGAGTCAAAGACTGTTCATTTATTTAGGAAGTAGTCATTCTACTAACTTGTCAAGTAAAAGTTCTAGAGGCCTGCTTTAATGATTAGATGGAACTAATTCCCAGCTACTACATTAACTTGTTCACTTACAAGTGGGTTGCTTGTTCTTTCAAGAACTGAAACATTCATCCTAGGATTTAGCATGTGCTTTTAGCTTTGCAACTTCATTCAATATATTTCAGATTCAATTCAACAAATATTCTCCTGAGGAGGCAATGTGACAGAATGGACCACATGTGCATGGGTTTTGGAGTTAATAATACTCAAATTCTAATATTGGATCTGCTTTATCTAGACATGTGATATTGGGCTGCTTATTTAAGGGTCTCTGAATTCCTCCATCTGTAAAGCAGGAATAACATCACCTGGTTTGCAAGTTGGCTGTGAAAATTAGCAATAATAGGTCATTGTATAGGAGTTCATGCAATGCCTGGCAATCATTAGGCACTCAATACAGTGCTAATTCTTGAAAACAATGATTATTTGTCAAATATCTACAAAGGGCAAAGTTCATCCTAGACTCATTTCCAAAATCTGAATTCATCACATCTAAATGAATGAGGATTTAATTCATTCTTAAAGTGACTGAAAATACTTGCTTTAGTTTATTTTGACATATTAAAAACTATAACCATTAAAAATGAAAAGACCACTGTTCAAATGACTACTTTTACTAAAGTACCACTGCCAGGTTTTATAACCTAAAGGAAATCTACAGTAAGTACCAGAGATGGGTTTTAAGTCTTTAGATAAAAACAACGTTTTAAAGTAATAGAACAATAACACAGCAAGATAGTGGTTTCTTGACATGAAACTTCATGACTAAAATCTTAAATTAAATATTATGGTTTAGTATTAATGTGTTTTCACACTACTTACCAAGTTTTTCAGACAGCACCTACTTACCCTTTTCAAACTGCTATCACTCTCTTTTTCATGGGAAATTTCTTACAAATTGCTTTGAGAAGCAAAAAATTTACAGTGGAAATTTTTTTTTCCTGAGTCCCCTTTTTTTAGAATAAACCTATTCAACAGGCAAATCTAAATAATTTTTAGCAGTTCTAAATGCAGAGAATTCATAACTTCTAACTGTAATTGAAAAGGAACATACAAAGCAATTACTTAGTCACTTATAAAAACCCACGTTCAACTTTCAAAATAATGACTAACCTGATAGGAGAGACAAGACTTTCATAATTAAATACTAAAGTCTAGCCATTTGAAATAAGTACTGTAGGTTATATAATTGTTCTCTGCATTCATAATATTCTTTTTACCCTCTTGGATATATTATCATTTTTCAGTACTAATAGAACAAAAAAGTTACTGTACTATAGGAAATCATTCTAACCACAAGCTAAATTTCTGGCTGAGAGTAAAACCTCACTAATTTCTTAAGGAGAAAAGGTGCTCATTAGTAGTATAAATAAAATTCCCTTGAAAATATATTAGATTCTTAAGAAAGCAAACAATAAGCAACCATAAGCACTCATTTACATACAAATACTTGGAGTATTAACTGAATGAATTCCTACCCAACCTAGAATGGGATTCTCAAACTTGGATACTTTTCTAACCTCTTTGAGTGTTCTCTGATAGGTATGCTAGGAGCACTGGAAGAAACAGGAAACACCAGATGTACTTTCCTAGAAAGATGGGATGGCTCATATGAACCTGTATATATCTGCAGTATCGAGCACAGGCACTCTTGAGCCAGGGACTACACTTCCCTGGCCACCCTGCATTCAGGTGGAGCCACGTGACCAGTTCTCACCAAAGGAAGATGAGGAGAAAGGATGTTGCCTTAATTCAGGGCAACTGTGATTAAGAAGTGAGTGCTCCTTCTCCCCTTCCACCAGCTAGGTGCAGACAATCACAAGCCTCGAGGATGGTGTTACGGGTTGACTATGTTCCCCCGCTCTGCAGAATTATATTTGAAAACCTAGTCCCCAATACCTCAGATGTGATCTTATTTGAAAACAGGACCATTATAGATGTAATTAATCAGTTAAGGTGAGGTCATACTGGAATAGAGTGGACCCACTAATTCAATGTGACTGATGTTCTCATAAAAAGGGAAAGGTCATACACAAACAGGAATAGAGGGAAGATGATGTGAAGAGACAGAGGGAGAAGATGGCCTTGTGCAAGGCCAGGTGAGCGCCCTAGAACAGACCCTTCCCTGATAGTCCTCAGAAGGAATCAAGCCTGCCGACACCTTGATCTCGGACTTCTAATCTCCAGAACTGCAAGATGATTAATTTCTGTTGTTTAAACCACCCAGTCTTTGGTACTTTGTTACAGCAGCCTGAGCAGACTAAGACAGATGGTGAGGCCAGAAGATGGAAGAAGCCTGAGTTCAAGATTCCTGAATCCCCTCTGAATAAAAGCACTTCGCTGCTCAGAAATACTTAACACTGGATTGAGAGTTGATCAAGAAAGGAAACTTTCATTATGTCAAACCACCAAACTTCGAAAGCTTGTTTGTTAAAGCAGCTAGCATTACCTAATACAGGATTTAATTAATTTAACCGGCAAGAAATTTTAAGTAATTTTCCATGAAAAAAGCAAACATATCACAGAGAACAATGTAATTTTGACATAAAATTTTAGGACAAAAGGAAACGTCAATGAAAATTTGAGTTTATAGGAAGACATTTTGGGGTAATTCCCCTCAAATCTTCTATACAGTACAAATTTACTCTTGTGACAATAGAAGTAAAATTTCCTCAAGGATTCTAAATAAGTCACTTAATTTTTTTTTTTTTTCAAATACAGAGGAGTATGTCTCCCAAGTAGCTCAAGTAGCCCAAGTATATAAAGTTCACTTGGGTATTAAGGATGAGAATACTGTAAAATGAGGTCTTAGCCTTTTCCAAAGTTCTCAATTAAAATTATGTTTAATCAATCTGAAGAGAAGTCACTATGTTGTAACACCTTCTGTCCTAGAATACAGACAAAAAATGCACTCATTTTATGATAGGATAATTAACATGGAATAAGTACTGTAAATTTTTCATTTTTTAAATTTTTTTCTTGCATGAATTAAAAATAAAAGGACAGATGTCCTAACTAAAACATAGAGTTGTAGTTCAAAATACCTCAAAAGCTGAGCTGGCAGCTGGATTCTCATGTTTATAGAAAAGCTAGAATGATTCAGCCTGAGCTCAGAGCTCAATTTAGATCACAGCATCTATATTCAAAACACATGTGAGATGTGGCAGTGGGTTTCCAGGTCATGCCTGATCCAAGACCGAGACTGGAGACCACTCACCAGAACAATTCCAAAAGGAGAAAGTGCCTGAGAGAGAGAGATAAATCTCAAAGGCATTTGGAAGCCCACTCCAAACTGCTGGGGAACAGGTCACATCAGCATTTCCTGCATCTGGCAACCATAAGCAGGTGCTGCAGAGGCTCAGGGTGAGGCAGCCCAAGGATGACACTGAGCAGCTTTGTCGTGACATTCAGCTTTGTCATGGTCAGAAAACATCCCTCACCAATGACTTCTTTCCTGAAGTGGCTATTGTTCAGATTAAACTATGGGAATCCGGTAATAAAATGGAAAACCTCAGAGAGCACACATTTCCTGGTAAGATCCGTGTTTAACTTTGCTTTGTTTCAAAGAGAAAAACTGTAGTAACGGAAGGGGAAAAAAATTCAAATGCCTTTATTTTTCTTGATAAGAAAAAATCATAGCCACAGTAATTCTAATATAGACTACATACTGATATGTAAAAGAAGAGGGACAAACCAGTGGCACAAAATCTCCCAGCCCAGTTTTAATCTCCATCAGGATTCGCTTTGTGCCTTCCTTAATTTTTCTTGGATATGATACGTCCAGAATGTTGGTGATTCTGCAGCTATGAATTTTATGTGCAATAAAAAAATCCTTCCCCTGCTGCTTTTCATCACCTCCCCCTCCCCCATCTCTCTTCCTCTCTCTCCTTCTTGTCTCTTTGTTGTGAATGTCAGGGCTGTCAGTGTCACAGTCTGACATGATTAGCGTTTCTGACATTACACCAAGAAGCAGACAGAGAGCGAGGAGAGCGGGTGGAGGGGAAGGGAGTTACAATGTGTAGCCATTTAAAAAGTCCAAGGAAAAAAGGAGCCCAATACCCTCTCTCTGAGGTTCCTTGATTACAGTGCAGTTTATAAACCACCTCGGATTTTTCTCATTTATCCAATTAGTCCATTTTCCTGTTCCTCTGGAGATCCCTAAGGTGTGGATCTATTCTGTGAGATCAAAGCCAGTGGCTCTAATAACAGATAAGACAAAATTCGTGATTCAGCGGATTCTAAGGCTGTGAAGTGTAACAATCAGTGCACTTTGGGAAGACAGTGCCAGTCCATTTCGAGTATCGATTCGCTGCACTTTGTCACTCTAATGATGTTATCTCATTAAAAGAGATAAATGCCCCACTGTTCTTCTAAGAGCATCTGCTTCTTACTCTCCTCTCTTCTTCGACAGCATGGCTCTCAGCAGTAGCACATTAATATCAAATTGAAACCCAGTGCAAGGCACGCTACGGAGCTACTTAAGGCATCTTTTTAATTGCCTTTTCTCATTTTCGACCCCTTCCTGACTCCCCACAACAGTCCTCCATACAGACAACCAATATAAAGAGAAACAGATGTAGAAAGTAATCATAACAGAAAGTGTTTACTGAGTGTCTATTATGTGGATACTCCACTGCATCAACATTTAACTTATTTATACCACCACCTTGTGAGATAGGTGGAACCATTCTCAGTTCGCAAACAAACAAACAGAATTTGATGTTAAGCAACTTACCCAAGATTACAAAGGTAATGAGAGGCTGGGCCACAGTTTGAACAAGGGTCCATTTGTAAGTATTTTTTTTTTAAATCCCCATTTTCATTCATGGAACAAATAAGAAAATATGATTGCAACTTGATTAGAATAGGTAAAAAAAAAAAAAATGTAAAAGAAGGTGGCAATTATTCTTCAGCCTGCAAATACCCAGGAACAAAATGCCATAGGCAGTGCATGGTTTTGTTTCAACAGATTTCTTATTAAATAAAAAAGGTAGCAATTTTCCATAATGAATGTTTTATACATTATTCCTTTGTGTATCAGGCCTCTAAAGTACACATTATTAAAGTCTATTAAAGTCTGTATTTAGCAGCATTACTAATGTGCCTTTGGGGAAATTATTACAATGAAGTAGCATCAGTCTTTCACAAAATTTCAATTGTTTAATATTCCTTTACTGATCTGCAATACACATGTCTATTTTTAGCTATAATCAGACCTCATCCAAAATGCCATAATCCCAGCCTAAAGCTGTCACAACAAATTGTTTATGGGTTGGATTTAAAAAATAACAAGAGACGCAGATACTGCTAATTTCACCCAACACTTTCCTTTCACAACTTGTTCCGTTTTCCTACTGTTCTAATTAACAGGTGCTCCTTGATCACTATGACATGTGATGACACTTTACGTCTCTGGTTGGGGTTGGTTATCTTAACTAATTGCTTATATTTATATCTAATTGAGACTAGCCTCTCAAGATAATGCTACTTTAGTAAAATCTGAGGGTTGTACGAAGTTACAAAACTATTACATAAAAAAAAAAAAGGAGAAAAAAACCAAATAAACAAACCAGAAGAATATATAAGCTGTGATTAGCCAAATCTAAATGTTTTCATTTAAAAGTAAGCACTGTCATTTATGAGACTAGAAATATGTGTCTCCTGAACATTAACTAAGGAATTTCTGCAAATTGTATAGTTTTATATATTTTAAATAGGCCTCTCTCCTTTTTTATCTAATACATTTACTAATTTTATAACAGTATGAGGTCTCTGAAAACATCTTATAGAAAACAATAAGGTTAGGCTTATTTTACAGAGACAAAAGATAACAGGAAGCTGGAAAGAATATCAGCAAATAGCTACATGTTATAAGGCTTCTATATCACAAAAAAACGGAGAAAAAAGCAAATCTAAAGTGCTAGGTACTCAAATTAACAAACTGGATTAAAAACAATTTGTTATAAATTCCCTTTCATACATAGCAGTCCCACTGTTTGAGATGATACATTTGCAAAATCAGACAAATTGAGTCAATTGTTGATACTCTAAAGATGGACAAACCACAGATTAACCAAGTAACTAAATAACCATGTTTTCCAATCACCAATTAACTAAATAGGATGTAACTTAATTGTATCCATTAAGGTCTACTAATTGAAAGAAAAGGGCAGAGTTGTCTTCTTTCCTCTTAGAGAAAGAGGACAGAAGCATTCCTTTGCCTGATTCACGAAGGCCAGAGTCCACTAGCCTCTTTGTTACAGGGACTCAGCAACCACAGGCTCAAAGAGAAAGGTCGCAACCCACGTCAAGTGTCCAAAGGGCCTCTCTACTTAGGCTGCATGACTGTGTGGGCTTAGTTCAACACAGGTGATGTAGGACAAGAACCCACTAGTTCTGTCAACATTCAATTAAAGCTCACATGAAGGTTGGCATGAGGCAGTGTGTTGGTTAACGGAAGAAAAAAGCAAAGCCTTTCTAACCAATAAAATCCTAGGCACTCCTCTTTAAATTCTCAAAATATAAGGATGAACAAGATTCTAAAACCAACAATCACAATGTGTGTGAAAGTACCACTAAAAAGAATAAAGTGGGATGGAGTATGTTCTTTGCTTCAAGTGAAACGTGTTTAATAATCAGTAGCTACAGCCACCTTTCAAAGAACTTATCATGATTCACAACTAGGCCCCTTGGACTTGAAATGATATTACAGTCCTGTCAAAACATCTTTTCTCCTCCTCTAGGGTCATTAGGGTCTTAAACCAAAAAGCCAGCCTTTCCACTCTGAAGCCTTAACTCACCTCCTACCTGTTTAGATTTGCCTTCACTTTTCTGACATGGTCAGGAGCTGTTAAGTCAGGCCACATGATACCTTCTCAAGACAAGGCATCACTGTAGCCACATGACATGGCAGTGGGTGCAGAGCCTCAGGGTTGGAGCTCACTTCCAGGAGCTCCAGAATAATTACTCATCTGATGCTCAAATCCTCTGTAGAGAAAGGTTCAGATTTTCAGCATATGCCCTGGACCATGAAGACTGCATCTCACAAAAGTAGGCACCAACTACTGCCCCACCATGCGCTGCTCTGAGATTTGGAGGTGATCCATGCACATGAGGAGAGACCAACGGAAATGCGTTTCTGGTTAAGCAGAAAGGAGGAGAAGCCATGGGGCTGAAATAGAAGCATTTCTGTCGCTTCCCTCGTCGACATGACTGTGTAAAGAGATAATTCTACCTAACTCAGGAAGCAGAGTTCCACCTAACTCTGAAATGCGTATGTTTCATACATATTTACATACAACACAAGTTATATACATGCACATATTTTAGAGACAAATTAGCATAAACATATTCAGTTAACTCTTTTAAATTTATCTTCTCCCTCCTTCATGCCAAATTGACCATCTACTGGATTACACGGTCAGTTGTATTTTAAATTTGCACTCCCATACCTCTCAGAAGAGAATTATACTCCTATTTTCTTCCTGAAATTTCACTGAATTTCCCAGTGCAAGGCATATGGGGACAGAGTCCAGGGGTCTACCTTGGCCTTCAACATTTCTACGCACCCCACATTCAACAGAATTTAATATACACACAAGTTCTACAGTGACCTGGTGCCAGCAATGTTCCCTTTACCCTCACAAATATAAAAATGAAGTTCTTAGAAGGGTATGGGAAATTATTTCTTAAAGATATAGAAGGTGAAACAGAAGAGCTGCAATGTCCAGAGGCACTCATCGCCCAGGGCCCAGGGTACAGCTTCTTGTTAGACTAAAGCTTGCCACATATAGGACGTAGGCACAGTCTAGCTCACTGGTTCTCAAACTCTTGTCTCAAGGACTCTTTATGGGCTAACAAATTACTGTAGACCTTAAAGAGCCTTTGTTTATGTGGGTTATTTCTATCAATGTTTACCATGTTAGAGGTTAAAACTGAGAAAGTTTTAGAACATGAAAACACAAGCACACATCCCAAGAGCTGTTACAGGGATGAAGTCACTGCATGTCATGTAGTCTCTTGAAATGCTGTGCTGTATACCTGAGACAGAAAAAGTGACAAAGGCAAATAATATCCCACTATTATTATAAAAATAGCCTTTATCTTGCAGGTGGATCCCCTGAAAGAGTCCCAGGGTACCTCCTCAAAGTCTCCAAATCACAGCTGAAGAACCACTGGTCTAGCTCAACCTTGTACAAATCAGCAGTATCTTTGAACAGGTAAATGAAGAAATGACCCAATGCTGACAAGAGGATGTAATATCCATTAAAAAAAAAAAAAAAAAAAAGACTGAGCCATCGAAACAAAGAACAGCATATTTTTTCAGAGTATTTCTCTATTAATTACTGCCCCCAAACCATCAGTACCTTAAAATGCTCCTTCCTGGTAATATGCCAAACACAATGACTCCCAAGTCCAAATCTGTTTTGACTCATCACTCTCTGTGTTTCCAATATGCCTGCTAACTATCTTCATCCAGCTATACCTCAAGTGCAAAACAGCTAAAATAGTATTTGTTTTTAAATGTTTGTTTTTTTCTGATTAATGAAATATACGAACGCTTATTGTGGAAAAGTTGAAAATACAGAAAACCTTTTGTTTTGTTTTGTTTTTAAAAAGAAACAAATGTGTTCCATGTACTCCCTCTCTGAGAAAAGCACTGTCAACATTCTGGGCACTATCCTTCCAATCTTTTTTACCATGCATATTTTTTAAATACAGTAAAGTTCACATTTAAAGATAATTCAGTGTCTTTTATTTTAAAATATTTTTAGTATAAAAATGCACATTGCTAAAGAAAATTTGGAACATACAGGCAAAGGGAAGATACTACTCTACATTTCGATGTGCATCTGCAATCTTTTTGCTGTGTGCAGATGGGTATGAAATAATAATAACTAAATGAAATAATAGTTAATGAAATAATAACTTCACATACTGTTAAATCACTTGCCTTCTTCACAACTTATTTAGAACACCTTTTTATGTCATTAAATATTCCTTCATCCCCTTGTTGGCATTTTTGGTTGTACCATGGTCACTATTTTAAGAATATTGTGATGAACATCTTCGCTAAATTTTTACACACATCCATGGCAATTTTCTTTGAGTTAATGTCTTAGAAATGGAATTTCTCGGTCAAAAGGTATATGTACTTTTAGGCTTTGATACACATTAAGTGCCCCTGAGAAATGTGCCCTTTCATTAACTGCATACGAGAGGGCCTAATGTTCCCAATTCCCACCTTGACTGAGTAAATTTTATAAATCCTCACCAATCATATAGGTGGAAAATACCATCTCAGCATTTTTATTTGCATTTCTTTGTTTACTGTTGAGGTTGAATATTTTCTTATATGTTATTCATTGATCATATTTTTCCCTCTATTGGTCTTATCTTTGTGTTCTTTGCCTATTTTCTATTACTGTAACCACCTTTATCTTAATAATCTGTATTAAGATATTAATTTGTATGACCTCTTAATAAATTAGCTAAGTTAACTCTGTCATGTATGTGTAAATACTGCCCCAGCTTGTCTTTTGTCTTTCAGAATAGTTCAGAATGTCTTTTGATGGAAAGAAATTTTGAGGTTTTACATATTTAAATACATTATCTTCCTTTATAATTTCTGCCTCTAGAAATTATTAATAATAGGGCCTTCCTTGTTCTAAAATCATTTTTTACTGTAACTTCCTCCATGTCATTAGTTTTTCAACTGTGCAATAGCTTTTCAAAGTCTGTCACAAGGAGGACTTAGAAAAAGGACAGTTGAGGGTTATCAAATATAGATTGAAACTCTGGTGAAATGATCCACTGAGGGTATCCTAAAAAGGGGAGGAAAGAGGTCATATATGTTTATTTTTTATTTATATTTATTTTTTTAGAGATAGGGTCCTGCTCTGTTGTCCAGGCTGCAGTACAGTGGCACGATCATAGCTCACCGTAACCTCAAATTCCTGAGGTCAAGTGATCCTGTCACCTCAGCCTCCAAAGTAATTGGGACTACAGACATGCACCACCATACCCAGCTATTTTTTTTTTTTAATTTATTTTTTGTAGAGATGGGGTCTTGCTATGTTGCTCAGGTTGGTTTCGAACTCTTGGCCTCAAGCAGTCCTCCTGCCTAAGCCTCTCAAACTGCCGTGATTACAGGCATGAGCCACCACAGCTGGCCTGAGATCTTATATGCTTATTATTCAACAATTCCTTATACTGCATCTAGTATCCCTGTTAACTTGCTCTTCAAGTAGAAGAAGTTAAAAGTTTGAACATTTAGTTTATGTCTAAATATGAAATCTCTGGATGCGATGACTCTCCTCACCTGTGCCTGAATGGAAGCTTCAGGTAGCAACGACCTTTGTTTTACTCACTGATGCATTTATTTTAAGCACAGTGTGTGGCGCCTGGTGTGCACCTGATGAACACGTGTCGGGGGAGTGGATATCTTTTCTAGTAGAGCCATGTATGTGCTGGGTTTGGGGTGAGAGAACCAGGGGAAATACATCTTGGACTTCATTGCTTCATACTGAGGAGGTGCGAAGGAAGAAAAACTCCAAACAAAGGCAGAAAATAAATTTCAGTTTTACTTTTTTGACACTAGTGATATTGATCTGAGTGTAAATGTGAAACTGCCTCAAACCTGGCACAGTAGGATGTGGTGCTGAATACTGGAAAATATTCAGAGAAAAAATTCTATTGGGCACATAATTAAGGAAAACAGTGGCATCCGCCCACCAAAAGAGATAAGAGGCACTACTTTATTTCATTTGATGCTTTGGCATTTGTCCAAAGCAATAAAAATCAGATTTGGCTTTATTTGAACGTAACAAGGAAGAAACTGTTCTCAAGAAGATTCTTTTTTTCACTACTGGGGGAGGGAGGGGTCATTTTGTGTAACAATGGAAAAATCAATTATTTTTCAATCAGATGGAGTATCCTCATAAATTCAAGGCAGAGAAGAGAAGGTAACATGCCTTCATAAAAACAATGAGCATGAGGGAGAAACTGAAGGATCATAATCCCAAGGTTACTGCTAAGGAAGACAGATCTTTCAAGACCAGAACACCGTTCTCTCTGGTGCGGTTTTGCGAACTTACACAGTGGAATGCGCTGACTGCTCATCACACTGCCTGGTTTGTCTCTACAAAATCCCATCCTGTCCAATTTGCCTCCCATTTGGCTATGATTTTTTTTTTAAGTAACACACTAAAATCTTCTCTTTACAGCGTAAGAACATACAGGTAACACAGATAAAACTCAAAACATCAATCCTTCTGAACAGCTAAAATTTATAATATCTATAATATTAATATATATTTATACATATTAATAAGAAAATAACCAAGAAAGTAGAAAGGATGAAGACTTTTGACAAAATTTAGAAGTTAAATCCTAATTATTAAGTTTTTGATGAATACACAGATTGGAAAGTCAGCTCTTAGAAAAGATCTGAAGAATGTATGAAAGTTAGAAAGATGGTCTTCAAGTCTGCATGAGGAGTAGGGGGAATGAGACTCCTGGGAAAAGATATGCCCCACAATTTCGTTAACCATAAGGCTCAGAATCTACAACCATGAAAGCCTGTTTACAATATTAAAATGGTGAATAAATGTGAGGTGTCCACCCTGTATAAACCTTATGAGTTGAGTATCAAACTGGCATATTCCATGTACACTGGCCTCAGGGATGACAACAGATTCATGACAAGCCTTTTGCCCAGACTGCCCTCTTTTCTGCCAGCACTAATGAACTAACCTGCTGGCTATCCGAGGGCCAGAACTGCACCCCTTCCTGGTGTTTTCTCAAACCCTGGCACAGACAGCAGTTTGAGACTGTGAGAAATGAAGGCCCTACCTGGTGGACAGCAGTTCATTGGCTATCAGGTTAGATCTGTTAAATTAGTAAGACAAACTGCCAATCCCTGTGTACCACGGGGGTGGAGGCCATTCCTGTTTTCTGCAGGGATCTCCTGATTGACTCAAAAGAAAGCTATCCATGCCTAACTGCCATCAGCATTGCCCTGGCACTTCACAGGAATAACAGAGGACCGTAGAATTCTGTGCCACCCTGACACCTCGCTAACTAAAGTGTCTCATCAGCTACCTGGGGTTTGGAAAGAAAGAAGAGTATTTACAATATGTATCCAAGGAAGAGGAGAATACACAATCCAAATATCTCCGACTTTCTAGGAACAAATCCACTTAGAACATCAGTCACACCCATAACAATGTTTCCAACATTCTAACTTACACACCCTAATTGATGAGATGATGCTCTAGTTTTACTTGTGCTGAGAAGAGCTATTTCCTCCCCAGAGAGTGACCTATTCTTTGTTTTATGCCAAGAAAACCATAAGAAAAATGCTGACCTATAAAATGTAATACATCAAGTTTAACCACTACTTTTAATTACAGTAAAATAAAGCACTTACAGGGCTACTCAGGCAGAACACAATAACTTTCCAAGCAACAGACACACCTACTGAGACACCTGGAATTTCTCAGGAGTCTGGTTCCCAGCTGTGTGTTGAATCCATGACATAAGTCCTCAGTTGCCCTGGAGAAGCTTAGGGGAGAGTTGTCACAGCAAACTGTGCTTGCTGATCAGAGATGACCCAAGAGTCATCTTAACTTCTCAGTACACCAAACTCTAACATTCATGGAAGTCAAGGTTTGCAACCATAGGTCACCTCTCCTACTCCCCTTCAGTCACGACCCTGCGGCAGAACACCTGCCTACCTTCCAGTATTCGAAAAGCTCACTTCTCAAAGCCTGCTTAAAGCTAAGTATTTAAGCTGGGGTGGGAATGTGGGGGGTGGAGCAGAAAACTTAGCACAAAGTTTCTTTCTCTTTGGCTTGGATCAGCCAAAGGAGAATCTCTCAAAAACAATTGCATGTTTTTGTCCTGGTCTCTTCAGATAGGATAAAGTAGCCACAGTCTCCCTTTTATAAAACTTCAATATAGGGAAAAAAGATTTTCCAGCATCCTCCAAACACTGAGGCAGCCCATGGCCCCTCCTGCCCTTGAGAAGGCCGAGCAAATGGCCATGACAAAAATCACCACTGGAAAGGAGTCCTTAGTAAAAGGATCTCAACAAGTTAAAACGGCTTTCTAAAATCCAGGAATTGCATACTAGCTTTCAAGCCAAATCATCTAAAAGTACTGTCCAACCCTGCCATAATCCATAGATAACGCAATAACACATCTGTTTTTAACACACCTCTGGAAACGTCTCTTTTCTGTTTTTGATCCTTCAGTGGCTTGAAGGATCTGGCCCTTGCCTCCTTCTCGGGGCTCATATCTGGCCACCTTCCACTAGCATAGTAGTTTTCAATCAGGGGATAATTTTGTCTCCCCAAGAGACAAAGGGCAATATCTGGAGACATTTTCAGTTGTCACAATTAGAGTGTGTGGCGGGGGAGGCAGAGTAAGAGGATGCTACTAAAAGTCCTACAGTGCAGAAGACAGTCTCTCACTACAAAGAAACCAGACCACTACCTGGTCCAAATGTCAGGTATTGAGGTTGAAAACCCTGCTCCAGCCATAACCAAACTCTATGTCATTGTCTAAACTCACCAAACTTTCTCATATGCTTTTGTGCCTAAACACAAGCTGTTTCCTTTACCTGGAATGCTTTGTTCTACCTTCTCTGTCCAGGATACCACCACTGATTGCCCATGATCCAACTCAAAATGTCACCTTCTCTGTATTGTCCTTCCCAGATTCCCCAGAGTTGGATGTTCCTTCTTCTGTGCTTCCAGAGCTTCTGGCACATACCTCATTAGAACATTAGCCATATTTCCCCAAAACAGTCTACTGAAAGCATGACCCAAGCCTTATTCATTCTTTATCCCCAGAGTGCCCATCTGGTAATCAATTTTTGCTCACTGAATTAATCAGGAAATAAATGGAAATGTTGCAGATGCACTTTAGACTCGTCTTGCAACTATGTCTGAGGGACAATAGTGTCCCCAGCACCAAAAACGACAGCAACAAATATTTATCAAGTGCTTATAATATGCATAGGCACTACATTAAGCACTGGTACACACATTCACTCATTTCATCCTTAAAAACACTGTGAGGTAGGTACCTTTATTAGCATTTTACAGATGGGGAAACTGAGGCACCAAGAAGTTAAGACACTTGCCCAAGGTCACTGAAGCTAGCACGTGGAAGAGCCGATATCCAATCCCAGGAAGTCTGGCCCCAGAGCCTTCATCTTACGATAGTCCTGCCAATGCAGGTATACTAAAAACCAGTATTTCAGCCATTCAGAGGCCTCTGGCAAACATAAATGACATCTCTGCAGGACTACACAACCACACAGTGGCCACCTGCTCCTGTGACCCTCTTCCTGTGTGACCCTCCTGCTTACCGGGGGGTCATACATACAACTCTCCAACCTCTGGACTGCTTCTGGCAGGAGAAGCAACGTCCTCACACCGTGGAAAGAACCCAGGAAAATCATGGTACCATAAAGAACATACAAGTGCTGATTCCCCAAAGTACCTCTTACCTTGTTCATGCTGCAGGGATTGGAGCAAGGGATCAGACATGTCACAGTTCGAGGCAGCTCTTGAAGATTCTCCTCGTTCCTGGAGCCCTCACTTTCTGAAGCAGTCAGCTGCACTGTGAACACAAACGAAGAAGAAATTCATCAGCTGGTGCTCAGGAAGGCACAGAGCAGTCCTGTGTCCAAGGGAACTTGCTGCCACAATGGCAAGGATTCAAGTCTGCTCTCCCCAGTATGGTAGCCACTAGCCAGATGTGGCTACTGAGTACTTGAAATGTGCCTAGTGTAACTGAGGGCTGAATTTTTAATTTTATGTAATTTTAATTAAATTTAAATAGCCATATGTGGTTAGTGGCTACTATACCAGACAGTACAGACTTAGAGTCAAATCAAGAGTCTCAAGGCATGACACTGGGCATGTCAGCGGCCAAGAGAAAGCTAGAGCTTACAAGCTTAGAGTGACTGCAGAAACACAGGGACATGAACACTCGTTCATTCAATAACTATTTTTTGAACACTTAACAAGGAAGGGGCTGGGTACTAGGGACTTAGTGATCAATAAATCAGAGAGGCCAATGACTTTGAGTTCCTACTTTGAGCTCTGACCTCTGTAGGAAAAGAAAGAAACTAGCATGTGAGTAGCACCACTGTGTGCCAGACCTCAGTGCCCTCCCCTGCTGCCCACAAGGAACAAAGGAGCAGAAAAGCAAACGCTGGAGCCTGATTGTATCACTTCCAGGGCTCAACAGGTAGAACCTTCCACAGAGCTCTTTGGGAGGCAGTGTACCACAAGGGAATTCAGGAGGTCAGTTTTCCATGGGCCAAATGACCCAAACGATCCCACTCCTCCCAAAACGGAGTAAGGTTCTTTGCTATTGGTTCTTTATATAGAGTTTTTGATCCACTTGAACTACATTTTAGAATAAAGAGTTTATTGTATGGTTTCAGGGTTCTTAATTTGTCAAATATTAAGGAAAAATAGAAAATTACTTCAACCACTTAAATAGATTTGTAGTCTTTTCCTTTGAAAGATGTTTACAGGTGGATTTGAGAGAACAGAACATTGTAAGTTTCCTTAAAATCACCTGATTTGTGAGCTACTTTTTCAAGTTGCATCTAGGAAGGATGTATCTGAAACTTTCTATAAAAAGTGGAATTGGAGGTTGAACTGGAACTACAGTGCTTTTAAAAATAAATGCATTATTTTTTTTAGGTTTTTAATTTTTTTTAGTATTTTTTTTAATTTCAGCATATCATGGGAGTACAAATGTTTAGGTTATGTGTGTTGCCTTTCCCTCCCTTTCCCCCAAGAGTCAGAGCTTCAAGCATGTCCATCCCCCAGATGGTGCATAAATGCATTATTTTTAATCATAATATAATAACAATACAGAATACATTCAATAGGAAAGGTAAAAGTACTCATAATCCCACTAACCCACCACAACCACCGTTAGTACTTAGTGATCAGCCTTTGTCTACTGGAGAACGACAGATCTGCTGAGTCCAGGACACAGAGAAGTCCAAAGCTGTATTCCCCTCATTAACATCTTTTACTGCTAAGAAAATAATTTTGCAATTTACATTTTCAAAAGATAAACTCCTACTCCCACACATTACTATTTTGTGAACATAATATTATTACACTCCTTTTACAAATCAGAAAATACAGAGAGGAAATTGCAAATCATTCCCTGGCTACTTGAGACAAAGATTCCAAAGAAAATATCACTTTCAGTCATAGCAATAGCATATTTTAACGATGATGTACAACATGGAGAGACCCTGGAATTCCGACTTTGTAGCATCAATACATCCCCAACATCTCCACACGTACATGATGCCTGTGTAATCATGGGTTCAAAGTCAAGTAAATTCAATATCTAATTCTAATTGATCTTACAGTGACTAAAAAAAATTACACATGTAAGTTTTAGTCTTTGAATTTCCAAAAGCAGATGCTAATAAACTTCTAAGTTTTAAAGTAGAACTCTCTACGTGTTTTCTTTTTAATATATGTATTGATCCATTTAAAATCTATAGTCTAGCATTAACTGGAAAGCTTGTCCAGATGCCTTGCAGAGATGCCTAATGTCACAATTCCATTCATATGTACAAACTGGTATCAACACAGGAAAGGTGGGCACTAGAAGATCATTAACAGACAAGGATTCTTGAACATAATTTCCCTGAGGAGCCCCACCCAGCCCTAATCATGCCACAGTCCCCATTCCCTCAGAAGGTGGGTGTATAGTTTGCACTAAACTGATTATAGAACCCTCCGCCCCTACCCCAAGTGTTTCTATGTCATTTTCATGCATGTCATTCTACAACCAAGTTAGACTAAAACCCTCTGAGGGAAATATTAGTCACATAGAAAGTTCTTAATAAATATTATGAATAGATTTTTTTCCTTTGCTTTCATTCACAGAGCCTAGGATGATAGAGACTCTTAAAAAACGATGTTGATAATTATTGCAAACTACCTTTGGGGTTTTTTAAAAAGGAAAATCTTTTAATGCTACGGTTATTAATCTTTTAAAAATGTTATAAAGAATATCATGCAACTGTATAGTACTCAAAACTGTATGATGCTCTTTTATATTAATACTCCTATTTAACAGTGATATCAATCTGAGTGGTAGTTTTCCTAATTAGGAAATCAGATACAGACAAGTAAAAGAATTCTCCTTGGTTATGCCATAGTCAGCAGGAGACTCTGGGCTAGAAGGGACTTCATTTCAAGATACTATGGAATTAAAGCATGTACAAAGACCACAAATATAATGAACACAACCCCCCTCCAATAAAACACACACACACACACATCAAAGACCACCAATAACAGAAAACACTTTGGTGAACAGATGACAGTTTTAGAAACTGAGTCAATTTGCTTCTGGACAGCAAGCAGAAAGACTGGCCTTTTTCTATCAAGCACTTTCCATCTCCTTTGAAAAAGAGAAAACCTGGTTGTTTTGCAACCCATTCAGTTTATGAAGAAGCTTAGAGAAATCTACAGCTTAGAAAGAGACTACAGCTTGAATATAAAGCATTACAGGCAAAGATACCTGAGTTACCATGGTAGAAGGAAGGATGTTTTCTTTTTTATTCTATTATTGAATGCTTCTTTTGAATTTTTTAAGAAGTTGGATTCTTCCAGTACTGAACGAAAGGAAAGTACAGATGCCTTTAAAGGGTGCCTTGAGAATATCAAACCCATAAGCCAATGTGTAACTTCCACTCAGTGGATCCTAACAGAGTTGGTTCAACGCGCAACAAAGCCTGTGGTCAACCTCAGGCTTCTAAGAGGTTAATAAAATGTAATTCAACTTTTCAGGTGGGTAGAAGAAGTGTGCGTAAGCAGAAAGGTGGAGACAGAGTAAGTGTAAGAAGAAGAAGAAAGAGAGAAATGAAAAGAAAGGATAAAATCGAAGGGCAGGTGAGCAAACAAGGATACCCAGACACAGGTTCGGTAATGCGGCAGAGCACCCCTCACCAGCCAGGTCCTCACTACAGAAGACAGCCAGAGATTCAGGCTCCCAGTGACAACTCCATATCCTATGGCTTCTCTAGGGTTATACACTCTCAAGGCTCAGCATCAGCAAGTGGGAGCTGCAGTAAACTTAAGACTGGACCTACCTGTTTCACCACTATTTATTTACCATCAACCTCCACCTACCACAGAGAAAAGCCGATTTTACCTGGATCACTGCTAATGTGAGGTATGGTGAGAACAGTGTAAGCTCACTTTATTCTATCTTCCTTGAAGAGAAGCTTAAAAGTGTCAAGGGCTATTTTTGTGTGTGTTGTGTCTAGGCCCTTGAAAATGCAACTAGTATTTATAACCAATATAGAATGCAATATGATGAGTTGGGATTTTCTCCCCACTGCAACTCCCCACCCCACTCCACTCCCCTCCCTTTTTTGAGACAGGGTCTTGCTCTATTGCCCCAGCTAAGGTAGAGTAGCATCATCATAACTCACTGTCCTCAAACTCCTGGGCTGGGCTCAAGGGATCCTCCTGCCTCAGCCTCCTCAGTAGCTGGTATAAAGGTACATAGTACCACGCCCAGCTGATTTTTCTATTTTTTGTAGAGATGGGGTCTCACTATGTTGCTCAGGCTGGTCTGAAACTCCTGGCCTCATGTGATCCTCCCACCTTGGCCTCCCAGAGTGCTAGAATTAAAGTTGTGAGCCACCCCACCTGGCCCCCACTCCCTTCTAAGATGTTCATTATAGAAGCCTTTTGTAACATATCTCAAAGCAGGGTAGCTCAGGCACTCCTATGGGAGACAGGCCAATCAGAGAAGGCAGATCACTCTTCACAGCGTTAAAGATCTTGCCAGCATTTAGATACATTGCATCCTGAGGCCAGTCTGTGGAATGGATTCTTATCCTTCCCCTTCCCATCACCACACACAGCCCCTTAAGCAGAGGGCTGGGGCAAAGGACTAACATCAGACCTGAGAGCTTGCACGGAAGGAAAAAGTGAAGTAATAAAAAGATGAGCAGGTTTTAGAGTCTAGTAGCTTGGGAGATCAAATGAACAGGTGGGAGAAATAGCTTTAATTTAGGGTTGGAGAAATTTACATGTCTCTGAAGTCCTGACAACCTTCAACTGGAATCCTTGTCCAAGACTGAATAAATATAAGGCCACTTTATTACAGAGAGTCTAATCTCTCCCTTCCACAATAATGAGCCTGGTGCTGGGGTTAAAGAATCCAAAGGCAAAGGAACAAACAGATCCCTGTTTCCTGCCCCAAATGCACACACACCTCTCAAGCAGCTGGCTCATTCCTTTCTTCCTAAAGAAGAGGCAGGAGGAATTGAGCAGAGCAGCCTGAGGAGCTTCCTGCAGGTGCTTCTCCATCCTCAAAGCTACAGCAGACGTGTGGCTCGGGTTGTTCGGGACCTTGGTGTCCCTGTCACCCCTACACTGAGGCAGCAAACACACAAGAACACGGTTCCAACCCAAGAGCCGGGACAACATCTGACATTCTGCTTTGCTTCCCTGGGCCCTGCCTTCAAGCATATCATGGAAAACACACATCCTAAGCCAGAAAGATGAGTGCATCTTCCCACAGAGCACCACCAAAGGCCTTCTTCCCCGAGGATAGGCTAGGTGATTTGAAAATTAATACTGTGAAATTTTAACTAGTGTATGAGTTGTGGTTCAATAGGAAATTGTGATAAAGAAGAGGAAACAAGAGGATTATAAATTATAAAGGAGACACACACTGCTAGTACTAACAAAAACAACAAAAAAATGGTCTCAGAACCAGATAGGGAGGAACAGAGGCCAGTTAAAGGGCCAGGGGTGCCACTTCTTGCACAAGGGCTAGGGATTTCCCATACTTAGACAAACCGTAAGTCAGGATATTTAATGTTTAGATTCAGGAATATCACTATACAAAGTCAGTCTTAGTCTCCCAGTGATCTTGGACTATCTCCGTTTAAAGGCACAATATGGAAGAGCCCCCAAGAGGTTACTTGGGCCAGCTCACTTCGCTTACCTGGGTGACTGTCTAAACCAGGGGTCACAAATTCAGATGCCCACAGGGGTCAAGAAAGAATGAGATGAGCAAATGCTCAGGCCTGGGAAGATAGTGGGGGCTATGGGGGGCCTGCCACCCTGTTCTAGCCCCAGCAAAGTAGAAACAAGCCACATGCACCCAGAGCTCTGATAATCAAGAAAGAGACTGAGAGATTATGTGGAGTCATTTGCTTTTTTAATATTGGCAACTTATGCTAATACTTTGGAAATCCTGTAAGAGTTGGATTTGCTTGGCCAGTTATCTTCTACTGTATACCTTTCATGTCAGTCAAGGGATTTTTTTGTTCCTTTAAATCTCCAAGGGTGGAAACTCCAAAACTGCCTTCTGGGTCAAGCCCTGTGGGGGTGGCTGGAGGGAAAAGTGGGCAATGCAGAGGTCAGGAATCAAATCAAATGGTTTGAATATCAACTCTACCTCTTTGGCATGTGATTTTTGGCAAGTTACTGACCCTGTCTGAGTCTTTGTACCTTTATCCCTAAAATCCTCAAATCAGGGGTGGAGGTGGGTCAGGGGTAAGCCAGCTCTGTCACCCAGGCTAGACTACAGTGGCGTCATCACAGCTCACTGCAGCCTTGAACTCCTGGGCTCAAGTGATCCTCCTGCCTCAGCTTTCTCAGAAGAAAACAAATACAAGAGATTTCATCACACTACTGATAAATTAAGGAATCATGCTTTAATTTTAGTATTTTTAACTTATGTTTGCCAGTGGTGCACATAACTGCATGGGGAGTATATGGTGGCTGTTCTAGGCAACTCCTGACCTATTTGTCTACTTTGGATTGAGAAGGCTGAATTATGAATTATTCATCTAGAACAAAGGTGTATCAACCATGCCTTATTACTTACCTGGGTTTCTTTGATTTTATGCTAAAAGAATCCCAGAGTCCTCCAAACAATCTCAGCTTCCCTCTCCCAAGGGTGGGGGGAGGGGTCGCTGCATCATTCAGACAAACACATTTCCTACGATTTGGTGGGAAACTGAAATACCTCAACAGACAGCCTAATGGGTTGCTTCAGAATGACCCACCGAAATGGAAGCAGTAACAAGGGAAATTACTAGGAAGGTATCTCTTTAATGAGGCTTAAAAGGACCAGCTATCTCTCCAATAAAAGGTTTCCAATTAAGGAATTTAAATATTCTCAAGAAGACCTTGAGGACAAGCTGTAATGAGAGTGGTCACCTTAATGGGGTTAGTGCTTACAACGCAAACACGTCTGCTTAGTAAGCCAGAGTGGGTCTGATGTCTTGTTCCTCTAGGAGGAAACTTTCATTAACCCCCAGAAGAAAGCTCTATTCGGCATGACGGGTCCTGGTGGAAAGCAATCGCAGGGACTCACGTTAACCACCTCTGCTTTCCCGGGGCTCAGATTCTGTACTTTTCATTACCAGCTTCCCCTGAATGTTGCTTGCTCTTTCGGAGGAAGAACCACACATGTCCTGGATTGTTAAACCTCTCCACAGGGATCTAGTGTTTGCTTTTACCAGGGCTCAGGGCTTTCAATACTCTCAAACCAGTTTCTGGATCAAAATAGCTAAAGTTCCCCCGCCATGCAGGTAGTGTATGTAGCTGCGGACCCCATGACTACTCAAACAGCGTGGCCCTGCGTTTCCTTCCCCTGCTCCTCGCCCCCCACACATATGCTCAAATTCTCTAGGGGGAATTCTTCTCGCTCTCTTTTCACAAAAGCTCCTGCGTGGGTATAAATCCCCAAGCCCCTAGATCCTAGAGCCTACAGCCAGGTCTGAAACACTCAATGTCTTCTGGCACCTGAGAATTTCCCTTTCCTGCTTTAAAACTTACACGTACCCAAAAACATATTCTATTTTATCCAATATACCTTAGGATTTTTTTGGTGGTTGGTCAGAACTGGGCCAGGCTGCATTAGCTCAGTACACTATTCTGCCAGAAAGGTCCAGTTTGGGGTTCCCTAAACTCAGTTCTGCCACATTTAGGTCCCATATGTAGCCATTTAGCTGCCATTTAGGCTATAGCCAGAAATACATTCTTTTCAACATAAGCTGTATTGCTCCCTATCTCGTCCTCGTAACAGAGTGGCACTGAGTAAGAAAGGGCTTACGGGCAGCCCAGGCCTTGAAAAACCTACCTCCAGCCAGCATCAGCAGTCCAGGAAGTCACCCCAAGGAAGCAGGTCACCTTCCTGCTCAAGGCTGCACTCTTCGTATACAACTAAGTCTGTCCTCAGCTCCATGGAAAGGAATCTGCCTCCCATTAACTGTTCCATGATTTAGAAGTGGATGACTGCACACTGATGTTTTGGTAGAATGAGAGAAGCAAGGCAGCAAGAAATGCAACAAGGGCACAGCCACCTCACCACATCACAACCAGGGCCTGCAGGGAGTCGCTGCATTCTCCAACAGCAGGCAGCCAAGAGAACAGCCACAGAAAACGGCTCCAGCAGCCGACCCTGGGGTCTCCTCTGATCTCATTACAGCAGTCGACACTAGTCCTCACAAAACAAACAGAGGAAATTTATGCCTGCCTTAGCCTGTGGAAAGCTCCAAGTTCCTTGTTAACGAGAGTTCCAGCTTCCGAGACCACAGCCGCTGGGATGGGGAGGAAGTCGGCTGTGCTCCCAAGAAAGAACTGTCACCGCTGCCTTTCGCCCTTTCTGGGGCTGGATATAAAGGCAGTGAGCTTGGGGCCTAGGCTCTCTGTCTGGGTCCCTGATGAAAAGTTCTCTTTCTGCTCATGTCAACATCCCTAGGCTCAGAAAGCCGGGCCATTTCCTCTTACACAGCCCTGGCAAAGTCACTATACGGCAGCCTTTAGGGGTTCCACCTGCTAAGGCCAGAATTGCAAGAGGTTGTTCTGCCATAACAAAACTCCAGGTCTTCTGGTGGGAAATTTCTCCCTTAAATACTCTTGCTGCACCTTGAAAAACTTTACCTAACTTGGGATTCCCACTTAAAATGGTAGGAGGTAAAACATTATTTTATATCCTTTAATTCAATCTTATAAGTAACTGAGTGGCCAGCTAATGAGGTAGAGAGTGAACTTCTAAACCAGAATAAGAATGTAGAACAGTCGTCCTGAGCTGGGGTGACTTTGCCTCCCAGGGGACTTCTGGCAATGTATAGGGACATCTTCGGTTGTCACGACTGGGAGAGGGCACTACTGGCATTTTAGTGGGTAGAGGCCAGGATGCCACTTACTACGCATAGGACAGCCCCCAGAATAAAGAGTGATCTGGTCCAAAATGTCAAATCGTGCTGAGACTGGGAAACCCTGATGCAGAGGGAATACTCAAGGATATGGGTAGATTTAAAGTAACGTCAACTCATAATCACATTAAATAACGTTGATATTGCACAGTCTGGGGACCCCAAAATGCACACAATTAACAACCATAAAAATTTACCGGTACTCTCCCCCAGTACAATAAATGAAAGCTGCCCTTTACGCAGAATAAGATTATCAGAGTTGCCTGGGAAAAAGTGGAGCAGCTTCAGTGTGAGACTATGTTATCAGCAATGTTGTGAGTGCCATGTTTATTCCAGGTCAGGGTGCGATCTGAGCGCCAACCATCAAAATTCAGCGGTGACTATAAACAGAAAGATTTTACGAGCTAAGTTCCGTGATTACTAAAACCGTCCATGTAACCTAAGTATATCTAGGTCTGGAAAAAAATGGTAAAATGTTTCAACTTTTAAAATACCAACAAAATATGAGGAACTATGGCGATGTTGACCTACATTCTAGGGTGCCTAAAAAAACCCCAGCTGCACAGTAGGGTTGTAAATAAATGCAGAATTGCAGAAATGCATCATAATGAAAATGATCATGGTGCACATTTTGAAATGCTCCCCATTTATAATTTTCTGTTCCCATTTCCAAATATTCCCTATTCTCTACATGGCACATTCCCTATTCTACATTCCCTATTCTCTACATTGCATTACATTTGGTATAAGACTGTACATTGAGATAACCCAGTCACTACTCTCTTTTGAGCTCTTTTATTCCAGCAAAGGAAGGAAAAAAATCCCCATCTAAGCACAGCTATTGCATGTAAGCAAATTTGAAGAAGAAAGAGAAGAATTTCATGAATGAACAGGAGACAATTTTTTAATGGAATGTTTTAAAGGCTTGTGGTATAAACAGTAAACAAAACTGATTCACTAACGTTAATACTGTCTGCCATGATGTAAGAGCCAGGCCTTTTTTTTTTAATGCCCCAGAAGCTAAAGGAAAACAAATACTGTGGTAGGGAAAAATGATACCTTACTTGGCATTTCAAAGTCATTGCTCAATTCTTCTTGAGCAAGGAAACCACAGTAATGACTTTATTTTACCTACCACAATTATGGTACACCTCGAAGCAATTCTCCACCATCTCCCACTTTCCTCCCTCCACTCAAAATCCTGCTAAATAATCTCTGGAAACCATTAACCAAGAGCCCGGTTCCAATTTTCCTCTTCACCCTCCCCTGCTGCCTCAGTGTCATGCTGGCGTCAGGACAAAGCAAACTTGTATTACATCACAGAGCAAACTCATTTTCTATAAACCAGCCCGTTGGTAGTTTACCGCTACTGGAACCCAATGCTGTCAACAGTGTGGTCTTTGTTTCGTGGGTGTTGCTTTACAATTTCTTTTTTTATAAGAAGTTTCTCCACACCCCCTTCCTCTTTTAAATAGCGGCGAGCTGTTGGAGGCGCCTTTCTAGCCGGCCCCGCCCCACTCTGTAAACTAGACATTACCTTATACACAAATGACTCTAGGCATTCCTCAGTCTAGCTGCCTCGCTGCGAAATTCCTGCGCTCCCCAGCAGCAGGGCAGCGCACACTCCCCTGGCCGCCCCTCCTCTTTCCTCTCCCCCACCCTCCCTTTTTTCTTTTTTTTTTTAATTTCCACTGCCTCACTGTGTTTTTGTGTAAATGATCTCACATGACTCAACAAATCCATCTGCCTGAAGCAGGCCAAGTCTGGAGCCCTCCCAGGAGGGAGGAGAAGAATTGCTTTGTGGAAAGGACCTGGAGCTCTGCCCTTTCTCTGGCTCGAATTACCCGCCTGTCAGGCCTGACGGATTTGGCTAAAAATAAAAGGAAGCGGGCCGTGAAAAGCAGATGAATGGGCTCAGCAGTTCCTTAGATAACACAGGCCTGCTGTTGCCCAAAGCTCCCCAAACAGAAACTTCAAATGCAGGGCCTCTGAGTGCAGCGATGTGGCTTCCAGGTGAACGGGGGCTGTCAAATCCACTGGAGTGGGGGACACGGCCTGGGTTGTAGATTTCGGTTTTAGAATGTGTGTGTGTGTGTGTGTGTGTGTGTGTGTGGTGTGTGTGACAGTCTAGTATAAAAAGGTTCTCAGAAAACAGTAAAGTTCAGTGGAGTGAAGGCTCGGCTTATAAAAAAAAGAAAAAAAATGTTGTTTCCACTACAAAATTACCCTTTTCCCTACCTCCAACACCAGACATTTTCAGCCTCTCTATGATGTCACTTCTCCATTCAGAGCCAGCAAAGAGCTAAAAGTCCTTCTTGTAAGTGTATGCCCAGCGCCTGCAGTGGGTATTAAGCACTTAGGTTGGCAATGTAATGACACACTGTAACAATCTGTAATATGAAGCAGTCAGCAAAGCCCTGGCTCTGAAAGCTATTTCTCCCAACCATTAACCATATGTTTGGCTCCTCAGATAGCCAAGCGGGTGTTCCAGCTTACCATCTGGTTTCTATCCACACAAGCAACTGCAAAGCACAGGCTATGTCCCTCTGGAGCTGCGTGTTTCTTTTTCTCTCTCTTTTCTGCTCTTCCCTTCCCCTTTCCTCCTCCCAGCTCCTTTGGTTCCCACTGCTAAAGAATTCTCTGCCATCCATCACAAGCAAAGAAAACTTTACCTGACATGGCAGTGGCAGGGCCATTAGGAATGCACAGCTGTATTGTAAACACGCCAGAGGGCCCTTTACCATTCATGGGACCGGTACCCCCTTCCTCATCTCCTAGGGAGTGCTGACACTTGATCTGCCATGTTAAAAATAGGTACATTCTTGACAGATCCAGGGATTGCTGTGGTGCCCTTCATACTCACTTCATATTCTGGGAGTAGGGCTTTAAAACACACACACACTCTCTCTCTCTCTCTCTCTCTCTCTCTCTCTCTCTCTCTCTCTCTCACCCCTCTGCATTCAATCTGCCTGACGTCAGTCTCACACAGGATGACATACCACCACTGCAAATAACCAAGTTAACTACAGGTTTCGATTCTTTTTCTGCCCTAAAGGATTCGATCCCAAGTGTGTACTTTTCTGAGGGTTGTTTCCCCCCTTAAAAAGCCCAAAATGAAAGAGATGACACTCCAGAAGAATAAAAACTTCCAGCCATTTTCAACAAATTGATAACTTGCAAAACATATGCTTATTTACATGTGCACTTTTAACAGTACACAACAAAGAAACAGAACCTGCTATTAGAATGCATAGGATTTTCTCACAATGTTTCCAAAGTATTTACCCCAGAGTTTCTCCTTTGCAGGATTTAAGGCACTTTATAGCCTTTAAAAATATACGAAGAGATAATTGATATATAGAAATTAGGTCATTTTTCTCCCTGTCCTCAGAAGAAGAGTGTCTGCATGAGAAGTCCATTTTACTGAATTAGGAAATTAAAGTTAATTCTTTCTCACACCCTAATTAAAAAAAAAAAAGGCTGGTTTCTCACATACCAAGAACAAAAGGAAGAATATCATTAACAAGTGATTAACCAGAATGTCAGATTTTATCAATGTGGCACAGCTATGGAGGATTTGTCAGGGGAGCAGTGCTTATTCAGGCTAACAAGGGTGCCAGGAAGGCCACTACCTGTGCAAACTTCTTAAACCCACTGCCCTTGTCAGTCCTCATTTCCATGATCTGAAATAGGTGTTGTGTTAGCTATTTCTACCAATAAGGAACATTAAAATTCTGCTGAATGTAGGTTTTAGAGAATGACAGAAAAGGGAATTTTAATTTCAGAACCCTTAGGAAATTGCCCACAGATGATGGGTTCTATTCAATGCTGTTTTTGGCCCCAAACCCATAGTATAAACTTAAGATTGCATTAGCTTTACTCCCAAAAAGACAATGACACAACATAATAAAATGAAAGAAAAATTATCACTTCAAAACTTCAACATTTTCATAGTTAATGACTTGTTTTTCTCAACACTGCAGACTCACTGTATCACAGGTATTTATGTTTTTCATAGCTACTGGTGCTTGGGACCCCTTCCCTCAGCCCAATTATACCAGGATTCCTGGATGTGGACCTGGGCATCTGTATTTTTGAAAAGCTTCCCAGTTTCACACAGCTGGAGTTGAGAAGTCTTGTCCTATGCATTTACATAGCATGATATTAGAAACCACTGCATCAAAATCAAAATGAAATCTTTAAAATGGAAAAGTAAATGAAATTTAGGATTAGAACAGTGGCTTTCAAACTTGTTTAGAAGTGATTTCTTTAATCAAACAAAATCTTACATAAAATCCCTGTAGACAAAAATAGTTGAAAAGTGATAATTTACACTGTCGTTACATGCTCTTAGTCTGTACAATATCCATGGATTTTATAAATTCAAATTTATAATTTTTAAATTATTCTAAGTCACCCAGGGGGAACAAAGAGGACATTTCATTGAACACAAAATCTGAAATTGGGGTTATGGCTGAGAGGTCCAGTCCTACCCGCTTCAGCATCTAATTTTTTCCATGGCCAATGGTTAAGATGATCAAGGCCTGACGCACATAAAAATAGTTATGTGTGTAGAAGGATGAATTCATAAATTAATTTAATAAACGTTCATTAAATGTTTACTGCACACTAGGTACTGCCTTCGGGGTCATCAGAAGAGGAAGTTGCAGCCTTTTCCTTGAGTAGCCCAGTTAAAAAGACACCTCATGGCTTAACAGCAAGAAATGCAGTAAGGTACCGAGGGATGCTACATGGGGAGGAGTGGCTAATTTTGCTTGAGAAAATGGGGTACAACCTCACCAGCATGGGACAATTAAGTCAGGTCCTAAAAGTCCGAGCAGGATTTCCGAGAGCTAACAAAGAAAAGGAGGGACATTTCAGGAAGAAGGAACAGAATGTGAAAAAAATAAAAACCCGTGAGCATAAATAGAGCTGTTGAGTCTGGAGATTATGAGAAATTCTGAGGGGGACAGGGCTGGGATGTGATGAGATCAAACAGGAACAGAGTCCAGGTTACAAGAAATCTTAGCTGTAATGATACAGCTTAGACCGGTGCAGAGCTACAGAAACACAAAGTGAACCAAACACATAATTTAAAATTTTCTAGTAGCCTCATTAAAAAGGTAAAACAAACAAAAAACCAGGAGAAGTCTATTTTAATGTTATTTAAGCCAATAGATCTAAAATAATATCATTTTAACACGTTATCAATATAAAAATTATTAATGAGGTATTGTACAGTTTTTTCATACTAAATCTTTGAAATAGGGTATGAATTTTACACTTATAGCATGTCCCGCCCCTATATGAATAAGCCACATTCTAAGCCACCTGTGGCTAGTAGCTATTGTGCTGGACAGCACAGGCTGAGCCCTTATTCTGCAGGCAGCGCAGGCTGAAGGACAAGCTTGGATTTGTTTCACAAGGAGACAACTGCAACAACAATGTGGAGAAGCAGAGGATGCACTGGGTCTAAGAGAGGGCTTTTGAGGAGCTTGAACAGTCCATGCAAGGGACAAACAGAAGGACAAGGCTCAGAGCAAGGAAGTGGCAAGCAGAATGGCATGGAAGGGTCAGAGTCACAAGATATTTCTCAAAAGAATTCAGAAAACTTTAAATGACTGTACATGTGGGATAAAGGAGAGGGAATCACAGAACCATCAAATATATATTTTTTTAATGCTAAAATTTGTGCTTTAGAGTGAAAGGTCACCAATTGTGTATTTAGTATGAAGTTTCATTGTTCCTTTCAAGCTGGCTTCCTTCTGCAGTGGAATGCAACGTCATCTAATAAACATGGGCTGAGTACCCACCATGTGTTAGGCAATGCCAGGCACCGGGAAGCAAAGCTGAATGGGATATGATTCTTACTTTCAAGGGGCTCAAATATAATGTTGAGACAAAACAACAAGTTACAATGCAGTAAGTGCATTAACAGAAAGATGTGCAAGGAGATCTACAAAATGTCCCGTAAAGTACAACTTAGAACTATTTCACATAACATATTCAACAGCACTTTTGAGGTGGTAGGGAGTGGGGCTTTCAGATAGTAAGGCCTGTATCAATTGACTTTTAAAAGTGATCCAGCATGCAATTTACTTCTCTGCTTGTACTTAGTTGCACTGTATTAAGAAAATCCTGATACTCACAGATAACTACAGTTATCACTTGTTACCTGAATCCACGCTCTCAAAACTTCTCAGTTTCGACAAATTTTCAGATAAATCTCTTGCTATCTGCTACTCTTATTGCTTACTGTCTGAAACTCAGAAGCCAAAGTGACATAAATAACGTTGTATCCTTTGCTGTTGGAACTCACAATGGGAAATTTATGCACCTGAATCCTGGAAACGAGTGAATTTGAATAGCAAGGAATAGTTGTAATGGAAATTATAACAGTTCTTTAGCACTTCATTTTATAATCTCATGATATGCCTAAAACTAATCCAAAAGCTTGAGAAAACGCAGCAGTCAGATCTTTTTATTTCAATTTTAATCACTAATGATAATCCGACAACTACCTGATTTCCTTAAAAGTCAGAGAGTTTCCAAAATGTAAAGTGGGTATACATGACCCTATAACAGAATAGATGTCACTAGGTGATGTGTGTTGTGTTACCTACTGTACAACTGGCCACTAATCCACACAGAAGCTATATCCCACAAAGGCTCTGAAGCCCTGCCTGGCATGTAATCAAGCATGCTGAGTATGTGTGACAGGAGGAATTTGCTTGCTCAATTTATGATCAGGCTGGAATACGAAAAACACTGGGACAGAACTTCCTGATCAATGGATCACTTATAAGAAGTTCCAATATATAAGCCAAAATAGCTGACAATACTTTATTTCAAGGTTAACTTGACAGTCCAATTCAATAGTCTGGTGGTCCCAATGTCTCAAAATTTGATATATAACACATTAGTGTGCATGTTTTTTATTAGGTATAAAAAAGTTAAAAATATACTAAAAATGTGGACGGGCGCGGTGGCTCACGCCTGTAATCCTAGCACTCCGGGAGGCCGAGGCGGGTGGATTGCTCAAGGTCAGGAGTTCGAAACCAGCCTGAGCAAGAGCAAGACCCCGTTTCTACTAATAATAGAAAGAAATTAATTGGCCAACTAAATATATATAGAAAAAATTAGCCGGGCATGGTGGCGCATGCCTGTAGTCCCAGCTACTTGGGAGGCTGAGGCAGAAGGATCGCCTCAGCCCAGGAGTTTGAGGTTGCTGTGAGGTAGGCTGACGCCACGGCACTCTAGCCCAGGCAATGGAGTGAGACTCTGTCTCAAAAAAAAAAAAAAAAAAAACAGGGGAGGCAAATACCAAAGCTACCACTTAAAAATTTTTGGCAAAGATACAAAGAAAAAAATTAATGAAACAGATAAAATTCCTCAAAGGGTAACATATACAACATTTTTCTATATAATACCTTTGGGAAGCTGAGAAAGGAGAACAGAGGTGAAATCACTTCTATATAATAATTGCGATGAAAATATTGGTGTCTATTAGAACCTTTTATAAATGACAACTCCTCTTTAAGCTGAGGATGACTTTCAGTTCACCATCTGCAGCTACCATCTAAACTCAGAAGGCTACCTCCAGTCCACACGTTACTCACTTCCAAGCACTGTGGGTTTGGGAGCTCTTCATCTCAAGGGAAAAAAGGGAATAATTTTTATTCCAATAGAGATGTCCTATAGGAGCAAGGCAAGCATATTAGGGAGAACAAATGCAACTAGTTATCAAAAATAATTAGTCTATAAAAACGAAAATAGAGATCAAAATTGTATTCACTTAAAATCAGCTCAAAATGATTTGAAAGATGGAGCAGAGGGAAGGAGAGGAGAAATTACAGTCTTAGAGATCTTAAATGATCTACTATCTAGAATAGAAAAGATATTCCTTCCCTGTACTAAGCAAGCTGCCCCTAAATTCCCTCTTTGAGGCTTTGGCAAAAGATGGTTTCTGAAGCAGTGGCAGCAAGCCCAATGCACTCATTGTCACAAAAGCCTGAGATTACATTATATTTCTCCTAAATTGGTCACTTAATGAGATTGGCTCCAGGTAAAAATCAAAAGTGTGCCTTCCTGCTATCTTTAGCTCTTGTTAAGGGAGAGTCTGTCTCTGGCACTTTCAAAATTTAGCACTTGCATTGTAACATCAACGACGATAACAAAGGGTGTGGCTGGGCATGTGCCACAGTGCGCTCCAACGGGAGCCCACGGTCTTCTGTGGCCCATGGAGATCACCGCTCTCGGAGCCAGCCCTGAGTCTAGCTGTCTTTCTGGGCAAGGGTCTCTCTTATCCACGGAGCATGTGAAGACAAAAATCCAAAGTCTTAGCAATGAAACACTCAGTTGCTTCCCTGTTCTTCACCAGGCATCTCGTTTTAACATGTACCCGGGATTTGTTTTAATCAGTATGGTTAGACACGCAGACACGGAAATGACTGTTATGAAGGAAGAAGTTTTGACTCACAGAGCCCCAGAAGAAGGAGGCACACCGTGCAGGAGGCCACACGGGAAAGCACCAGGTCTGTCAGGAGGCAGGAGTGAGGGCAAGGCACAGGCAAAAGCCTTTCCTGTGGTTTCCACAGGAAGGATGGAGTGAGGCAAGGTAAGTGGCTCAGGTGTGGCTGGTTTGGACAATTTCCGCAGGCTCCAGGTGGCCCCATCTCTTCGCCTGCACAGGAGCCCTTCCCACAGCACCACCTCATCACATTGCTGGAGCACCGCAGATAAGAATCAGAGTCAAAGACACCTGCATGTCAGAATCACCTGGGGGAATGTATGAAAAATCCATACCCATGAATCAGGATTTTCCAAGGTGGAGCCAAGATTTTGTGTGATGGTTAATTTTATGTGTCAACTTAATTGGGCCACAGGGTGCCCAGATATTTGGCTAAACATTCTTCTGGGTATGTCTGTGAGGGTGTTTCTGGATGAGATTAACATTTGAGTCAGTAAATTGAGTAAAGCACATTGACCTCCCAACATGGTGGCCTCATCCAATCTGTTACTACACACTGGGACTTTTTCAAGTGCTTCACATCTGCAGGTTTCAATCTGGCACGTGTTGTCACCAGCTCCCTGTCCCTTCTCACTCATGAAGATTTCTCCACTTCAGCCCACACGCAGTTCTGCTTCCTCTTGAACACTTGGTGCACTACAGTCAGAACTACACATGTATCTATAGACCTATGTTTTATATGTATCCATATCTGGTATTGTAAATCCTATGAATTTGTTCTTTTCAATCAAAAATTTAATCAAAATCCATTTTTCAATCAAAATTGTTATGTCTATTCTGAGTACTGACCTATTCTAGGTCCTTTGCATTCATTTCCCTATAAATTTTAGAATCAGCTTACCAACTTCTACAAAATTCCCTCTAGGATTTTGATTGGAAATACATCAATTTGTGGAGCATTGGCTTTATAACAACATTGAGTCTTTTCACCTACAAGCATGGTATTTCTCTCTGTTTGCTTAGGTCTTCATTAATTTCTGTAAGCAAAGTTTTATGATTTTTTTGTTGTACAGGTCATGCCCATATTTTGTTAAATTTATCCCTAAATATTTAATACTTTTGATGTCATTATAAATGATATTATTAAATTTCAGTTTCTAATTATTCATTCATTGTATATAAAAATATGATAATTTTTGTATACTGGCCTTATATCTTGCAACCTTGCTAAACTCACTTATTAGTTCTTGTAGCTTTTTATAGATTTCTTAGGATTTCTTTGCATAGACACTCATGTCATCTGCAAATAAAGACAGTTTCATTTCTCCCTTTCTGACCGTATGCCTTTTATCTCTTTTCTAATCTTATTAGACTGGCTGGCACCTCTAGTATAATATTGAATAGAAGTGATGAGAGTAGACATCCTTACTTTGTTCCTAACCTTCGGAGGAACCCAGTCAGTCTTTCTCCATTTAGTATAAGGTTAACTATAGATTTTTGATACATGCCCCTTACCTAGGTGAGAATATTTCCTTCTTTCTACTTCTAGTTTGCTGAGAGGTGTTTTTTGTTTGTTTTGTTTTGTCTTTATGGATCAGTATTGAATATCATCTAAAGCTTTTTACATATCTAATGAGATGATCATACTGTCTCTTACTTTTAGTCTGTTTACTGTGATGGATTACATTGACTGATTCTTGTATGTTAAACAAATCTTGCATTCTTGGGATAAACCTCACTTGGTCATGATGGTCTTCTTTGTATATTGCTAGATTCAATTTGGTAATATTTGGATTACCGAATACGGATTAATACCAATAACAGGGATGTTTGTGTCTTTTTTGTTTTTTATTGGAGCAATCTGTGTAACAAGTTTTGTGTCTTTTTTCAAAAGAGATATTGTTCTTGAGCACTTTTTATGTGGCTAATACCTATATTATCTTATTTCGATTTTCACAAAAATTTTGTGAAAACAACATCAGTGCATCCTAAAGCGGACATAGGCCTTCAAAATCCCTGTCAGTCAGACACTTACGCTGACTGGCTTATTTATTTATTAAGCTATTGCTTGTTGTATTAATAAGTTCCTTATAGCTCTGGAGCTGAAGAAATGGACACTTACTCAAATTAACTAACTTGCCCACAGTTACAGCATTAATTCTTGATAGAGCTCACAGTGGAACAGTCTCCACACTGCCAGAGGGTATGTTTGCCAAGAGGCGTGGTTCTCCTGGCGTTTCTGTAGTGATGTGGGTGGGCTTCACCCAGTGCAGTCCCGGCCTGGGTGAAAGGTGTGCTGTTGACATCCTGCCCATCCTCTGCTCCTTGCTGCTCTTTCTTATAGATGATGATAGAAGGATTTCTGCTGTAAAAGGTACTCATTATTTCACCTTGAATAGTCTTCTTGGGAAGTGTTTGAAGAGCTGTTGATGTTCCAGACTGTTGACCAAGACTCATTCTCTCCCTGGTAAGAGAAAACAAGGAAGCCGGATGCCTTCCATTCTTTAGGAGTAGAGCGGTACTTTCATTTATACTGTGGCCCCAAGAGGTACCAGAATGGGTGCTCAATAAATGTTGCTGACGGAATGATTCTTTTCCAGCCGAGTATAAGTTCTTGTACCCAGAATGCATGATTAGTTGCACGCAAGGAATTAGCCCAGCAACTACAAAATGCAGCGTGCCTGCCGCCCTTTCTGCATCTGTGGTGACATGCCTCTCCTCTCCTTCCCGTCTGCACCATCCCCGGCTCTCTATTCGCACTGGCCTGGAAACCTGCTCTTCCCATGACATGAGATAGTGGGAAAGGAACATCATTTGTGTTACTATCCCTGTCAACACGAAAGGAAAGAGTGAGGCCTGAGTTGCACAGGGGCGGGCTCTGACTCCGGCAGGGACCTGCAATTTGTGGAAGTTGAAACAGACGTTAACCTGTTAGGATGCCCATTACCAAGGGAATCCTCTGACGTAGCCCTGGCAGGAATGGCTCCACTCACAATGGCAACAAAACACAGAAGGTGCTTAGAAATAAGCCTCGCATTGCATGTCTGAGAACTTAAAAAGAAAACGAAAGAGCTTTGTTAAGAGACCTAAATGAAGAGGGGTGCTCTATGAGCCCCAAATACGGAAATGGGGTCTGGAAGAACCGCTACATAACAGATAAAGTGCCGGCTGTTCTTTTATTACTTTATAGATTGAAAACTATCCCATGTAAAGTAAAGAAGGACTTGGAGACTGCCAAAAATTTTATGTTTTATTCCCTACAAGAACAGACTCCTAAGGCTTTGGCTTTGGCTTTAACTGTCTGACCTTTAACAAATTATTTAACCTCTCTAGGCATCAGTTCCTTATCTACACAATGAGACTAGCAACGATCCCTACCTTAGAGAACTGTGGCCAAGATTCAATGGCAGCGTGCAAATGGAGAGCCCACTGCTGTGCAGGACACAGGTCAGTTATATATATTAGCTGTTAAGATAATTAGCTAATTTTAACCAAAAACAGAAACAAAGTATTCTTTTAAACAGAAGCAGCGAAAACTAGTTCTCACCAGATTATTTAAGTATGATTTCAAACGATGAGTAAAAGCCACAGGCTACTGACAAAAAAGATGGATGTGTAAATAAATAAAGAGAATAGAAAGTACAGGGGACTTACTTTTATTGTGGGAACTTATTATGTAATAAAGGAACCATCACAAAATGAGGAAAAGGAGGATTACTTAAATGTTCTTGGGACGATGCTTAAGCTCTTTGGAAAAAAAATAATTTAGATTAACCTTTCATCTCATACACTGAAAATAAATTCCATATGTGTATTAAAGAGTTAAACATCTTTTTTAAAAAACACAGAAAACCCAGCAGAAAACAAAACTGAGTGATTCTGAGTGATTATCACATCTCTGGTGGGTTAATTATCTTAAAGCCATTAAATGATCAAAGAAAGTATAAAAGTAGAGATCAACAGAACTGACTACATGAAAGTGTAACAGTTCGACAGGACAAAAATTGAAAGAAAACAGATTAGAGAAAATAGTTTTATTACAAATCTAAGGGATTCATATTTATATTATATGAAGAAATCATGAAGATTTATTAAGAAAACATTAAGACTCTGGCTTATAAATTAGAAATGATATGTACAATCCACACGAGATAAAATTAGCTTAATACATATGAAAAATGTTCTTCATTACTTAAAATAACCACCACAACCAAAAATTAACACAAGAGGGAGGAACTAAATTATACATATTAAATTAGCAAAATGTAGACAATCTGATAAAACTTGCGCATTCATGTATTGCTAGGTTTTATTATAATTTGATGCAGAACTTTGACAATCAACTTGTCAATACAGATTAAAAGCTATAAAAATTTTAAAGGCTTTTGACTCTGAAATATAATACCATCCGAGGAAAATATTCCAAAAGAAAAAAATGGTTTCCTGAAGTGTTTATCTATAATTGTGAAACAAGAGGATAAACCTAAGTGTATAAAGAAATAATTACTTTATGCTATATTTAATTAATATAATATTTAGTCACTTAAAAAGACAATTATGAATATATTTTGATAACATTAAATTTCATATGATATATCATTCAGTAAAGCAGAGTATAACAATGAGGTTAGTTGATATATTGTGGTGGAAATATTGTGAGTAAATTTTTTCTGTTTTTTTAAATTTTTTTAAATTTTTTATCTAATTTTTTTATTAGAGACGGGGTCTCGCTCCTGCTTAGGTGGGTCTCAAACTCCTGAGCTCAAACGATCTGCCCACCTCGGCCTCCCAGAGTGATTACAGGTGTGAGCCACCGCGCCTGGCCAGTTTTTTCTGTTTTATATTGCCAGCTATTAATAATATTATCTTGTCAATACAATTAAAAAATTAAAAGCTTTATAGCTAATAAAACTTAAGTATCCTAGGTATCTCAAAAATATGAAAACATTAGTATCCATTTGAATTATTACTTTTTATCCTTTAATTTAGTTAAAATATAAAATAGAAGAGATTTTTCCCTAGAATTAATATCTATTTTAAAATTTTAAAATAATTTTTAAATTATAAATATTTTTATTTGTTTGTTTTTTTGGAGACAGGGTCTTGCTCTGTTGCCTGAGCTAGAGTGCAGTATTGTCATCATAGCTCACTGCAACCTCAAACTCCTGGGCTCAAGCGATCCTCCTGTCTCAGCCTCCCAAGTAGCTGGGCCTACAAGTGGGCACTACTGTGCCTGACTAATTTTTTAAATTGTTATGGAGACGAGGTCTCTAACTATGTTGCTCAGGCTAGAAAGCTGGTGTGATAAATATACCATTTATAACAAAAGGCTTGTTTTTATCTCTGAACACTGTAAGCAGACTGTGATTATGTTTCCTTTTTTGCTTCAGTTGCAAGGAAGCTCAAAGTCAATTTTGCAGCCCACTTCTACTGTTGTATGGGACTCAATGTTAGGTAGTTCTTAGTCCATTTTATGCTGCTGTAACAGAATGCCACAGACTGGGTAATTTATAAAGAACAGAAGTTTATTTCTTACAGTTCTGGAGGCTGGGAAGTCCGAGATCAGGGCACAGACATCTGATGTGGGCCTTCTTGCTCCATCCTCACATGGCAGAAGGCAGAAGGGCAGAGAAGCAAACGTTGTGTGCCCACAGGGCAGAAGAGCAGAAGAGAGAGAACCCACTCCCATGAGCCCTTTTTATACAGCATTGATCCATTGATGAGGACAGAGTCTTCAAGACCAAAACACCTCCCAAAAGGCTCCGCCTCCCAACATTGCTGCACCGGGAGTTGAGTTGCCAACACCTGGGTTTTGGGGGACACATTTAGACCATAGCAGTAGCTATCTCAGAGTTTTTACCTCACCTTTAGCTTTATCTTCTTTCCCTTCCATTATTTTCCCTTTGCCTCCATTTCCTCAACTGTTTATCATCTATCCTTTGACAGATAATTTTATAAGCTGGCTACAACCTGTTTTTGAGAGAAGGAAGCACACAGATTAGTCAGATCTTGAATTGTGCCTGTTGTCAGAGTGCTTCTACTTCTTTTGACATCTGACAATCTAAAGAGGTACAGCTGAGGACACTTATTTTCATTTTTCTTGGGTAAATATGCAGGACTGGAATTGCTGAGTCATATGGTCAGTGTAACTTCCTAAGAAATGCCAAAATGTTCTCCAAAATGATTGTACAATTTTATACTCCCTTTAGCAACATATAAGAGTTCCAGTAATTTCAAATTCTTCTTACCACTTGATATTATCAGGTTTTTCTTTTCAGTTTTAGCCATTTTAGAGAGTGTGTCATGATATTTCAGTGTATATTTAGTTTGTGTTTCCCTAATGACTAATAATTTTGAGCATCTTTTCATATGCTATTAGCTTTTTGTATATCTTCCTTTGCGAAATGCTTGTTCAAATCTTTGCCCATTTTTTCATTGAGTTTTGCATCTTCTTACTGAGTTCTTTATATCTTTTGAATAAAAGCCTTTTATGCTTTTAGATAGATTTAGATATTCACAAAATATTTGCAAATATATATTTACATTTAATAAATATATATTTACATATTTTTAAATATGAACATTTTATTTTATTTATATATAATATGCAATATATAATGTGATATATGTAAAATAAATGTATATTTATATAAAAATTTATATTATAAATATATAAATTTAAGAATATTTTCTCCAGTTTGTGGCTTGCCTTTTCTTTTTCTTAACAATTTCTTTTGAAGAGTAGGAGCTTTTAGTTTTGGGTAAGTCCAATACTTTAATTTTTTTATGGTTTGTGCTTTGCCTACCTCAAGGTCACAAAGATTTTCTTCTATGTTTTCCTCAGAAGTTTTGCAATGTCAGCTTTTATGTTTAGGTCTGTGATTCATTTTGAGTTAATTTTTGCATATGGTGTGACATAAGATTCTAGGTTCATTTTTTTCCAAATGGATGTCAACATAATCTGTTGAAAAGACTATCTTTTTCCCATCTAATTACTTTAGCTTTTATTGAAAATCAAATGACCATATATGTGTGGATCTATTTCTGGCTACGTATTCTGTTTACTGATGGTTATAACTATCATTATGCCAACACTGCATTGTCTTGATTACTGTAGTTTTATAGCAAGCATTGTAGTCAGGTGGTATAAAATCTTCAAATTTGTTCTTTTTCAAAATAATTTTAGCTATTGAGATAATTTTGCATTTTCATATAGATTTTAGAATCAGCTTGTGAATTTCTATTTTTAAAAATACCTGCTAGATTTCTGACTTGAATTGAGTCGACTCTATTGACCAGTTTGGGGAGAACTGACACCTTAACAATATTGAAGCTTCTAATTCATGAATATACCATAGCTCTCCATTTATGTAGATGTCCTTTAATTTCTCTCAACAATGTTTTGTACTTTTCTATGTAGAGGATTTAGATGCTTTGTTAAATTTATATCTAATTATTTCATCTTTCTAGATACTATTATAAATAAATGAGTTATTGTTAAAATTTCATATTATAGTTGTTTAGTGCTAGTATATAAAATATAATTAATATTTGCATATTCATATTGTATTCAATAACCCTGCTAAGCTCAGATTTCATTTATAATAGCTTTTTTAAGGATATCATACATAATCATGCAAATAAGAACAGTTTTACTTTTTGACTCTTCAATTTGTTGGCTTTATTCCTTTTTCTTACCTTATTGCATTAGGTAGGATCTCCAATATGATATTGGACTGGAATTATGAGAATAGATACCCTTGTCTTCTTCTTGATATTAGGGGAAAAGTGTTGTCTTTCACCATTAAGTATGTAGTGAGCTATAGGGCTTATGTAGTGCTCTTTGTATAATGATAAGTTTAACCTACAGCTAGTCTATGACAACTCTGTGCTTATTTCTGAGGACATATAGAGCCATGAAACCCAACCTTGGGCAAGGAATGAAATGCTAATATACTAGCTAGTAATTTATAATGCACTATTGAAAGTCCAAGACTCCTCTAGAGACACCCTGTATCAGCTTGTCTACTTTGTTGATTGAAAATGTATAGCCTGATGGCCAGAATCTAGTTTACTTTATACACAACCCGGGTTTGGCTATGTTAGAAAAAGGAGACTGGCTTGGGATTTTTATGGCAGTTCTGGGGTGGGGCCAGGGTGAGGGTTCCTGTGCAGGGTTGGGAAAGGCGCTTGCATTTTTTTGAACCTCCCACTAGTGACCAAAGTGAGAGCACCTGGGCTTTCTATCAGCTTGTCCAGACATGACACAAGGGGAAGAGGCTGGGTGAGGCCTAAAAGCTATCAACAGTCAAGCATCAAAAAATGGAGTCAGTTCTCATCTGCAAAATCAGGATTATAGCACCAACTGTTCAGGGTGGTTGAGGAAACACCTAAAAGGGGCCCGGCCCACAGAAGGTGGTCCATGAGCAATGGCCAGCACCATTCTGTTGCCACATGGGCCCCCTCCCGCCTCCAGCCCTGATTCGCACTGATCCATCCCACCTTGCTACGGGCTCTCACCTTTCCTCTCCACCGCTCCTAATCCTCAAGGCTGGTGCTCCCAGACCCAGTTAAAGTGCTCACTTTCCCGACCACTCCAGTCCACACAAACTACTCCCCACGGTCTCTCTCCTCTAGGACCCCCCCCCACCACCACCACCTTCTGCACTTAGGCCTGAGCAGCCCTGGACTGCTGCTTCACCAGTTCTGTCTCCTCTCACTTGCCCAGCTGCTTGCGTGCTCCTCTAGGGCAGGGCCACGCAGGTCCTGCAGCTTCGGTGCCCCTCACAAGACGGTGCCCAGGCAAAGCTGTTGAAGTGGACGTGTGCCCCCAAACACAGGCATCTGAAGTCTTCTGAAACCCCCACCTCCTGACATTTTACCTCCCTCTGTTCATTTGCTGAAATCAAAGGGCTGGATCTGTTGGCCTGTGAAACCCCACAGGCTCCTGTGGAACAGGCCACTCCAACCAGACTCTCCAGTAGGTTCTGCCGAGCTCAGATCAGCATCTAATCACGTTTCCATCACAACACGGTGAGAAATGTGTGACTGGCCCTTAGCAACGGTCTCTCAAGAAAGCTACCCCTATAGAGAGCTCATTAAGTTAGCTGAACACACGTGAGGCACAATCTAAAAACAGACCCGTGCTGTCTGAAGCCTCACGCAGCACGTGGCAGAAGCTGGCAAGGCCAAGGCTGAAGCTCTGCTCACAGCAAGGGCAGGGGAAGACAGACAATCTGCCAGGCAGACAGCCCCCGAACAGGTCCAGGGCCCTGGGGAAGGGAGCACTGGATTCCCTCCCTGGGCTGAGGACCCTGGGGAGGCCAGACCAGCCACTCGCACCCTCATTCCCCACCCCCACACAGTCAACAAGCTGCTCCCCATCCCCAGGAGTCGGGAGCTCTCCTCCACCCCCTTAAACTCTTTGTATCACTTGGAGCCCAGAAAAGAGCACCACCTGGAACTGGCCGTGAAGAGAGTTTGAAATAGTAAAAATTTAAAATATAAAACTAAAAATTCATTCCAATCCAGCAAACCTCAGGCACCAGCCATAGTGAAAACCACTGTCCTGGGTGACATAGTCCTTACCCTTAAGAGGTTTACAAGAACACATAGGACATGCAACAAATACCCACAACCCAGGATCGCACACAGTAAATGCTCAGGGAGCACTGGGGAAGCAGAGAAGAGAAAGGAGGAATGACACTGCAGGAAGAATCAGGGAAGGCTGCATGGAAGAAGCAGCGCTCGCTCTGGGCTGTGGCTCCTGACTTCTGGCCCCTGCAAGCTGTCCTTCCTCAGAATTCAACTGAATTCAGTGAGTGCTGACTAAGTAGTTAAATAAGAAAGTGTTCTGACAACTTGATTATTGCCTGCTCCCTGGTTGCTGAGGGTAACCTGGAAATGCTGCAGCTTCTTTTGCTTTTCAGGAACTAGAAGTTGGCTGGAGTGCAGGCACCAAGCCCTACAGCATTGCACTCTGTGCTGGTCTTCCTGGTTCCTTATGGAGACCATGGGGGTAAACAGGCTCCTTAACTCGCTTTGGTGCAAAAATAGGAAAGCAGACTTGGGCAGCATATGCTGGTGAGTTACTACTTTTAAAATGGTTTTGAAATGCAAGACAGTCTCAGCTACCTTTGCCGAATGCTATCCTTAAAGCAAAATCAGCACAGGGGTTAATTTGTATACTCCACTTTTCTCTGGAGTATACAAAAGGCAACCTTTCTGCATTAAAGGGGTAGCAAACCTGGATGATGACACAGGACAGCATGCCAAGGAGTCAGCATCTTTACCAGAAAATCATAGCAGGCAATAGTAAATGGGTTAGAAAAATAACAACACACGCACACGCTGCCAGAGAGGGAACTTCCGAGAGTGTCTAGAGTTTAAAACATGGCCATCAGACGTCCCAGCACTGGAGCTTGGGTCAGAAGCATCTGGGTACACACAGGCTGCAGCTGGTGAAGGTGTGGCATTATGTTAGCTGTGACAGTCCTGCACCATCTTCAGAGTCTAATTTCTAAGGAAATTAGCATCAACATTAACTACAGTTTGAGCAAGTACATGTGGTCCCAGGCTCTTAGCTAGTGCTGTTTGCCTTTCTCCCACCCTCCCTGCGGACAATTAATTAGTTCATTTATTTATTCCTTTACTAACTTCATTCGAGCATGCTTATTGAGCACCTATTATGTGCTAGCCATTGCAACCACTAAAATGAAGAAGACATGGATGATGCCCTCAAGAAATCCCTAGCCTTGTGAAAATGTTCTAAAGCTACCAGTGGTGCCTAATGCAAAGAAAAGGGTCTGCAAGGAAACAGACCAGATGTGGCTTCCTCTGGGAAGGGGGTAGGACAGGAGTATTATTGAATTCTTTACCAACAAGAGACTCAACTACAGCACCCACGTGTACTTCTAATTTTTTAAAAAACGACTCTAACGTGAGCAGGCTTTTCACATGCAACCAAATGAAAATGGCTTTGATTTTTGATTCCGGAATAAGCTGCTACTTCGGTCAGTCAGAAGTTCTGTGAAATGTTCCCTGCTGGCTCCTGAGTGAATGTCCCAACCCTGCAGGCTACCCAAGCACCAAACAACATTTAATCATTTCCTATGTCACACTGTCCATGCGGAGTTTTGCTTCACGTGAGTGCAGCTACTCGGGCTCATTTCAGCGCCGTTTTCAACTTCCCGTTGACCCAAATCCCTCTCTGGCTGCGGGGATGGAGACTCTGTGTTCCAGTTACATAAATTCTAGGCCTCAGAATAGCCCTGTGTGCTGACAGCTCTCTCCCCTGCCCTGGGCCCTCACATCCTGTTCTCCTGCCCCTTTGCCCTCCCAGGTAGGCAGGGCCGGGAACGGCCCCCCAAGGGGAGGACCAGATCCCCCTTCCTGGGGGGAGGAAAGCTTCTTAAGTGTTCTCTGAGAAGTTTTAAACATAAGCAGAAACCACTTAAAAACTAATGGTGGAGTTCAAATAGAATTCACTGCTTCTCAGTATATGGTCCGAAGACCTGCAGCAGCAGCGTCACCTGCGCACTCTGCGGAAATGCCAGTTCTCAGGCCCTACCCCAGACCTGCCGAAGCGGAAGCGCTGGGGCTGGGCCGGCACCTCGGTCTGATCAAGCCCTCCAGGTGCCCCTGCTGCGTGGGAAAGGCTGAGCAGAGCTAAAGTGACGACTTGAAGCAGAGATGGGACATGATTGGTTTCCGGTGCACGCAATGTATAGCAACTCAGCTTGACTGCCTGCCCCAAAAGAATGTAAGTGCCCACTTCCTCACACATTTAATTCTGCAGATGGGCACGTGAGAGTAACAGTTATATTCCTTTGCTGGGGCTAGGGCTGCCGTGACGAAACACCACAGACTGGGTAGCTTAAGTAACAAAACTTTATTTTCTTACACTTCTGGAGACTACAAACTCAAGATGCAGTCGTGGGTGGGGCCGGTTCCTGTGAGGCCCGTCTCCTTGGCTTGCGGATGGCCGTCCTCTGTGGCCTCTTCACAGGGTCCTCCTTGTCTGAGACCCTGACGTCTCTTTGCAGGCCCAATTTCCTCTCAGAGGGACAGCAGACGGATTGGATTAGGGCCCGCCCTAGTGGCCTCTTTGAAATTAATCACCTCTTTAAAGATCCTATCTCCAACATATAGTCACATTCTGAGGTACTGAGGGTTAAGGCTTCAACATACGAGTTTTGGGGGACACATGGCAGCCCATAATAAGAATCTTCTCAAAATGGACAGTTCTGTCAGGACTCACCAGTCCTGTCTGAAACCCTCTCCCTGGGTGTGGGACCAAGATGAGGGATGCCAGGTTCCCTCTTTCCTTCTCCTCAGCTCCCTCATCACCTCACGCCATGCTCCAGGAGGCGGCTGAGTCTACATGCCCAACAGCCCCTGGGAAGTCAGCCATGGCACTGGTAGAGGAAGAAACGGAGGGGAGAGGGGCGAGCAGAAGGGGAAGGAGAGACAAAGATGAGAGCGTCAATGAGCTCAGCAGGGAGGAGGGGCAGTTGAGAGAGGCCCACCTGCCTTTGTTTCCAGAATCAGAGGTGAAATAACCTCTCAATGCCACCCAATTTGGAAAGCCAAGCAGGGTGGGCAGGTTTAGAGCCAGAACAAGGCTATACCACTTGTGAACTGTCTGGTCTTGGAGCAGCCGCTTAAATCCTTGGTGCCTCTGTTCATTCACTCATTCACTAGTTCATTCATTCATTTATTTCTAGGTATTACTCCCTTGTTGGTAAACTGACAAGAGTAAATTCAATTTGCAGAGTTGTTAGGCAGATTCAAGATAAACACCTATCACGTCTAACATAGTAGTAACTGGTTTGTGAATCTAGCTTCACTAGAATGTAAGCCCATGAGGACAGGGATTCCGTCTGTGTTTGTTCACGTCTGTCTCCCAGGACACGGGAGAATAAGTGGTATTAAATCCAAAGTGACAAAGGAAAGAGAGATGGAAGGCGAAGGGGGACTGGGAGGGAAGAAAAGGGCCAGCGTGGCACACTGAACGGCCAGCGAATTACTGAATGGATGAGGATGATGAATTACTGCTACCACCTGGGATGGCCCAGACCCGGGCAGTCCTGAGAGCATGGTCACCTTCACAGCAGACCTCGAACCACATCACTTCCTTCTTTCCCCAGCAGGACTTCAAGAGATTCCAGATCAGCTCTAAACCAGTCCATGAAGCAATTGAAATTTCCCTTGGATGCTCTGCCACCTCCATCTCCTCCCCTCTTTGGGTTCCCCTCATTTCTGACACCAGGACCTCTTTGTTACTCACAGACTGCTCAGGGCCCTCACCATAAAGTGAAAGCCGAGAGGGAGAGAGGACAGAGCTCTGAACCCTCCCACATTCTCTCTCAACCCTGCATGAGACCGCCGTCTTGGGTGTTCCCAGACGCTAAGTCTGTGGCGTTAGCTGATGAACAGGTTCTTGCTGCAGCATGAATGTACATGGCAGCATGGTGTGTCACCCCTTCCGAAGGGGCTTGCCCTATGGCGAGGTTGTGCTTTAAGCCAAAAACAATAATTATGGAAAGTTAGTCTTAGAAGGGACCTTTACAGACCAGCCAGCCTGACCCTTCATCTCCAATGGCAAATTTGCAGCCCCACAAAAATGTAAAAACTAATACTGAGCCCCTAAATATTAACAGAAGGTCTCCTTTTGGCCACCTGAGCCCCGATTTCCCTGTAAACCAGGCTGCTCCTGCTGACCTACATTTTTGACTTGGCAGAGACAAGCAAAAATCCTCTATCTCATTGCCTTCTCAGTGCCCTCAAGCATTGCCAGGCATGCCCTATTATCACCTCTAATTTGACAAGAAGTCATTTCCTGACACATGGAGCTCTCCCAAGAAGCCACCCACATGACCAGAGTCTTCAAACTGTGATGCTGCAACACTCTAGACATGAGGCCAGTGCCCTACCCCAACTGCTGTCCTCCCTCACACACTTCCTTTAGACCATAAGGGAAACCACATTTGCCTTTTGCTTCTCCTCGGGGCAGAAATCACCAGCCTGGGGAAATAGGCACTGCCAAAGCTGTTTTGATCCTAAGAAATCGAGGGCCTGTGTTTCCTGTATCTCCAAAAAGGAGGTGGGGATTTAAAGGCAGACCTGGCCTTCCCTGCCCTGCGTTCCCAGCTGAGCTGAGAGCTGTCCTGGTGCCAGGGAGCCACGCACAGGCCTGGCCTGCCCCGCGTGAGCCCAGGACAGGAGCCCGCTGCCCTTCTGTGGACTCAAGGGCAGGTGGCGGCGGATTAGCCCCAAACATAGGGGAAGCGTTAGTGCCTGGAACGGTCCAGCCATGCGTTCATACCTCATGTGTTTTGAGTATTAACCTCAATCAGTGAAGACATCCCCTCCATCGCACGTGTCCTCTCGCACGTGTCCTCTTGTAGAGGAGAATCTTCTTGGGCACCTGGCAAAAGGGGAACTGAGTATGGGAAACACTTAATTTGCTTTTCCTGAAACATTTTATGTGGTCCACGGTTACTTCCATGTACTGTTAAGTTATTGCTAGTGTAACAGAGTCCAAGCTCATACCACTCACTGCGAGACAGCCAATAAGTCAAGAGACAAGGTATTGGGGCAAGGAAAGTGACTTTTATTCAGAGAGCCAGCAAACAGAGAAGATGGCAGGCTGTTGTCCTAAAGAACCACCTTAAGGCTCTTTAGGCTCATTTTTAGGTTAAGAGAAGGGGGAAGGTGGGGTTGCAAAGGATAACTGAGGGCCACAGACAGTTGGGTGTCCTCAAGGGTCTGAGGAGGTTGTGAAACTTCTTTGTTCTTGGTCAGTTAACTTTGGAGGATGAAGGTCAGGTTACGATATTCCCACAAAACTTCAACATAGCATTGTTTCTTGTGGGCATACTTTCCTTATTGCCCTGGGAGTTAGTTTTGGGAAAGGGACGGTTATCATCTTTCTTTTAGAGTTGAACTACAAATTAAATTCTTCCAACAATTAGTTGGCCTATGTGCAGAGCTAAGCAGAAGCTTTTAACCTAAGGGTAGTACTGCAGGGGGTTAGAAGCAAAATGCAGCTAGTTGTGCTAAGCCTCCATTCCACTGTGACAATTTCTGTCCTGAGGAATAGCTTCCAGGAACACTCCCATGGCCTGCGGAGCATTCTCATCCCCCCAGGAGATGTGCACATGAGCACATTCTGGAAGCGTGGGGTGGTGATGGAGAATCAAGATTGGGAAGGGACGTAGCCAGAAGCAAGTCTGTGGAAAATTCATCCAGTTCTTACAACTCAGATACGAAAGAAACTTAGCGGTTTTCAAATATTTAACAACAAACGTAAAAATTTACATGACATTGCCAGTAAGCTAGAAGAAAATTTGTTAAAATATAACAAAATATTTCATTCAGCCAGGTTTGAGGAAAAATGAATTATCTTCCTCTTCTCACCATAAAAAATTATTACAAAGTCATTGTCATAGTAAGAGGTGATTGAAGAATACGGAAGCGACAGACACACACAAAAAAAAGTGAAGGAAAAAATGAAGGGAATAAAGTGTTATAAGAGCATTTCAAAGAATTAATGAATAAACATAGTTTGTTGTTTGAATGTTATATTTGTGGAATTTCTCATTTGTTGTGACTTCTTATTCTAACTAAATACTTTAAAATCTAGTTTTTAATGTGCATTTTTGTTTTAAGAAGTCCTCCAAAATTATATAAGCTTCAGGCTCCACAAAACTTGGATCCAGCCCTGGCAGAAAGTCACTAAGGTAACAATTTAAACCCATCAGAAAGAAGTCAACCATGTAACAACAGCAGTGACGTTCTTTCTGCAATCCCAACAGCTATTACATCTAAGAAAGGCAATTTAGCATGGGGAAGCTTTGGGTTCATAAGTAATAGAGAGTTATGTGGTTAACTTGCAGAGGAGTAATGCACACTAATTTTTATGATTTGGCAGTTGGGAGAGAATGCGAGAGCCAATGACAGGTGAACTTTGTCCTTGTTTCTGGCAGGGTGGGGCTGAGGTGGGGCTAGGGGTGTGCCCCGCAGGAAATCATGCCCCACTGCAAGGATGTACGGGAGGACAGAAACTTCCCCTGACCTCCATTAGAGGAGGAAGGACTCTTATCTCCAGAACAAATCTCTCCACCCACTCGTCCAAGCCTTGTAAGAGGTACGGGTGCTTTCAGTTCTTTGAATCTACTTTGACAGTTCATTTTTCCTTGACTTTCATTTTCTTCCTTTCTTTTCAATTTATTTCATATTTGGGGAAATGAGACATCAACAAAAAAATCGAATCAGCAACAACATGCTTCTACAGATTGGGTGGATGGCCAGGAGCACACGCTGGTGCTGGATGGGGCTGGGATTTTAGCAGGGTTTGCTGGATTCTGACTATGGTGCCTCCTGAGCCATGACAGGGCCCAAGGAAGACTCGGTGTGACAAATGGCTCAGCCTGCCCACTGCCTCTTCTGTTGCAGGGCCTTCAAGCCCAGTTCTAGATGGTAGAGCAGGGTACAAGAGTAGCTATGGCTGGTACAACAGGATTCTACAAGTGAGGCTATCGGGCCCCTTTTTCCAAAATCACCCAGACACTTCTTAAAATGCAGATTTCCAGGCCACCCTAGCACTTCCAAATCAGGGTCTCTAGGAGAGGGCTCTGAAACTGCATTTTTAACGAAGTGCCCAGGTGCCTCTCCTACCCTGAAGCTCTGCCTAAGTGAGCCAAGATCAAGTGCCCTAGACTAGGGGTTGCCTTTCATGGGTTTATAGATCTCAGGGATGGCAGGTCTCTTAGCCCTGGGCCTCCAAGTTTAGCCCCTTCCCCATCCCCATCTCAGGAGGCTCTTCTAGCTTCTACAGAGCAGACACATCTTTAGAGTGTCTCAGTTACCGGGGGCTTATTGTGAGGCTCATGAAGTAGGGATGCCCTGCCAGCCTGCTGGGAGCCTGGAAGGCTAGTCATTAATTGCTGTAGAGATCTAACAACACAACGGCAGCCCTGGTATCCAAACCATTCTGAAGCCAGCCTTGGCAGCCTCCTACCGAGGCTCCCTGTAGGCCAGAAGACTTAGAGGTTAAAGAGTCCGAGGTAGCTTATAGATTACTATGTGCTGGAAAGAATTACTGTCTGGGTTTTAGAGCTGTGACTCTAATTCTTTAAGTTCTATTATATCCTTTGTTGTCTAGTTCTTTGGTAACTTTTTCATTGATTTCCTGAAATTCTTTTGCTGATTATTATTATTGTTATTCCCACGCTGAGCACAGAGCCTGGAGTATAAGAGGTATCAGTAAGTGCTTTCAGGATTGAATGAATGGAGACCTGAACCGTTCCATGGAGTGGAAGAAATCCCAAACACAAACCAGACGCCAGATTGGTCACTGCATGAGGTCACTGCAGTGTGCATCGGAGAACGCTGCTGCCCTGTCTGCAGACCTTCCCAAGCATCCCTTAAGCTTGAAATGGAGGGATCAGTGTTGTTCGTGCTAAATCACAGCCTAGGCTGTGGCTCCTCACTGACCTTCCCAATGTGGGTGGACATTCCACGCAGCCCTGCAGGACTCCACACGACTCAACGCAGACCAGCCAGGTGGCTTTCACTCTGGGTATTGGCCCCCTCTACTTGGCGAAGCCACAGGAATCTGAGATTATCATTTCAAAATGGTGGGTGCAATTTTTAACCAACAATGAAGCTCCAAGGCATACCTCTCAATCCAGACGTTAATTACAAGCCACCGCAGGACAGGGCCCTGTGCACCAGAGGCTGACTACACACAGTGTTTGTTCTTCCTCAGCCAGAGAACGTGGCTCTCCCTAACAAAACAGGTTCTCCCAGAGCGAATGCAGTGAGCCTCGGCTTCACGAGGCCTGAAGTTCTCCTCTGCTTAGCAGATCTGCATCAATCAGTGGCAGGAAAGCAGAGCCAGACTGGTTTTAAGGTTCAAATGCTGGCTCCATTACTACAAATAATTAGATGGCCAAGTTTCTCTCGCTGAAACTCAACTTCTTCATCTGTCAAATGGATATAATTATAGTACCTATCTCACAGGTGCTGGTAAGAAATAAATGAGACAGCTCATATAAAAAGCTTTCAACAGTGCCTGGCACATAGTAAGCCCACAGTAAATGTATACTACTGCTATTACTATTTTTATGTTTTGTCTGGGGCACACACGCAAGAGGCAATGGTCCATGTGTCTGGGCGTCCTTTTCCCTCCTTCCTGCACCCACGCCCAACTGGAATCTGTGCCTTCAGTGCAGTGACCCAGCAGGCTCCCTCCTCACCACCAGACAGTGGCCCACACTGGACAGGTGGCCACAGAAAACACCTCCCCAAATCTCACCTCCTACCTCAAGTATGCCCCTCTGTGTTTTCAAATTAAAAGCAAATGGGGAAGAAATATTTCAAAAAATTTTCTAGATTAAACTTGAAGACCATAGCAGTTCAGCCCAGCCTGGTCAGCATTGCTTTTCTGTGTTCTCCTCCACCTGTTCCCCTCAGAGAGAGGAAGGCAGATCGTTCTGGAGGAGAGTACTGTACCAGGTGGCCCTTTTGTTAGGGTGCGGTCAGGTAGTGTGGGGGGCTCCCAGGGACACTGCCAGGCACTGGCTCACAGCGCAGCCTGGCGGGATTTCTGACAAAGTCCTTTGATCAGTGTCTGACCTGGAGGCTCGGGAACAACATTCTTCCCCAGCAGACTAGCAGGATTGTATAAAGCAGGGCAACACTGCCACCTGTTGATCATCCAGAGTGCCTGTCTGATCCCAAACAAATCTCCACATGTACACACTTTAAAAATTAGCCTTTTACTAGCACAGAATACTTTGAAAATCCAATATCCTATATTTTTGTACAATGTGCCAATTTTTACACAAATAATGAGTAAATATACTTTTATTCATTATTTTAATACTAGTTTTAAATACTTTTAAAACGCTTAATACTAGTTCCCTTATTCTCAAAGTCACCTTTGGATAACCAGGTGCCCATTTCATTTATATATATCATATATATATGATATATATGAAAGTTATGTGTGGTCACAAAAGCAAAGGGGTCTTGAAGTCCGGAGTTCTGGGCTTGTCCTTGCACAGCCACTAATTAGCCATGGATGTGGGCAAGTCCTTCTGCCTCATAGCCTCTCCAACCAGTAGTCGGCGGTAGGCGACTTCCAGTTCCCACACGCTTCCTGGGACCTAATAACAGGTATGGCAAAACATCATGAATAAATTTTCTGAACTAAGGATAACATCAAAAATTACATTGCAGAAGTCCTTTGTAAATAAATGTAATAGAAAGAGCCCTCTTTCTATTAGAAAGACACCTTCCCCAGTGTACCACTCTGTAATAGGTCACTGAGCCTGCTGAAAAGAAGTACATCAACAAGAGATTGACTGAAGAAATGGCCACACATCCATCCTCCCGCACATCTGTCGGGATGGTCTCCTCTCATCCTTTCAAACAGGCTGTGTTCAAACTACCCTAGGCTGCTGCTGCCTTTAGGAGCCCAGATCTCCCAGACAGAGCTTAGGAGCAGGACTTCTCCAACATGCAGAACCCCTGAGCCACCAGCCGGGGACTCACAGGAACTTGCCACCTTCGACTGGCAGCCAGCAGGATAGATCTGTCCTTCACACCCTGGCCACTTGTGTGCATGTCCTGGAGGTTTGTGGGTTTGTGGCACCAATTAGGACTTTTTTCCACACCTGGTAAGATGGGGGCTTGCAGGTTGGAGAGGCAGCCTCAGAAACAGAGAACCAAGGGGGTTCCGAGGTGCCTTTACAAACCCGATGTTACATCTTAAAATAAAAATGTAAGTTACACATTTGCTAAAACAAGTCAGTTATAATTTACATGGATAAAAATTAACCTTATATTGTAAAATTTTCCAAATACTACTACTCCCATTAAATATATCAGTTACTTTTTAAATGTGCTTACTTATTGTACCTCATTCCTTCTCAGAGGTATTGCCTCAGAATTGGGCTTAGTTATAACCTGACTCAGACCGCAGCGTGCACGGTCCTGTGAGGAGGACGTGTCAGCCGTACCCGCCAACGGCAAATCTCTCTTCTTAATGAAGCCCACTCGGTGATGACTTGTGAATCTAGGGCCTATTCTGCCTGAAGAAGAGTCTCTTTTTTGTATTTTACCTTGTCTTTGCAGTCAAGCTGCTCGGGCAGCCCCCAAAGCAGTGTTGTGCAGGTAAATATTTAACAGCCTGCTTTCTGAAGCCCCGGTGTGGGGCATTCGCCAGTGTCTGTGGTGTCAAGTCTCTGACGCGACCCAACACTGAGTCGGGAAGGGGTTGTGTAATCAGCAAACTCCAGCCTGGCACACCACTGCAAAGTGAGCTCGCATTCGAAATGGAGGAATTCTAAGACACACAAACTTTTCCTGTACTGTTTTATAGCGAGCATAAAATATTCTTCATAATAAAAAAACTTGTGGTTTTAACCATCTGCAAAAAAGGGTGAAACGAAATTGCTTTTCTCACATTTACACCCCTCCCCCTCGAAAACCTGGGGAGAGTCCCCACCGTTCCTGCCCACGGCAAACAGCAGCCTGGGGGAAAGCAGAATCACATAGTTTACACCCGAAATCAGGAAAATGAGACAAGGAGAAAAGTCTGGGAAGGAGGACCAGAGACAAGCAAATGTGCCACGTGCAGACGCGCCTGAGAAGGAGCCGGGGCAGGATGCACCTGGCGCTGGCGTCTGTCCGCGCGGCCGAGCCCGGTGGAGGAGCCAGCGGATGCTGCGCCGCACAATGAACCGCATAGACCGCGGCCCGGGAGCAGCCTCAGCACCCGTCGAACCTTCAGGAAAATGAGGCGGAGAAGCTGAAGCAGAGGCCCAGGGAATCCCTGACAAGGTTAAAAATTGGCATCATTCAGCCCGCTTCTAAGCGGTAATCTATGGCAGACAGTGTACTTTATTTCACATGCCACTGAAGCTCATTGGGAGAGAACCGGCCTCAGGAAAAAACGCGAGAAAGCAAAAGTGAGTTTCACCGCCCCGTTCACTTTCCTTCTTCCTCCTAATCCTCTCTTCCTCTCCCCGCTTGCCCAGCTGTCGGCTGCCTTCCAGCTAATCCTCACGTCCAAGAGTACTGACCTATCTGCTTCAACTAAGAATCCCTTCAAAAAGCAATTTGCATTTTATCAATGGATTCACAGAGACAGAGAAGCCTGCAAGAAATCAGCAGTCAGAGCAGGCCTCTGGGGACGGGAGGTCAGGCCCCGGCTCAAACACTGGTCAGAAGAAAGCCAGGCTGGGCGGGAGTGCAAACGAAGTCAAACCTGTTGGTGTTCACAGAGAGGGTGATAACCTTCTCTGGAGGACAAAATAGGAGTCGATGAGTTTACATTTCAGCATAAATTATATAATGGCCATAAGGAGAAAACTGCAGATGACAACAGTTGTTTTAAATGATTGACCACACTGGAATGGGCTGGCCTATTATTGTCTAACTTGGTGACTTCCCTTCCTTTTCCTCTTAGATGCTGTATTTTTTCAATTTATTTTTTAAATTAAACTGATTAACACACAATTTTGCTTTTAGAATGATATTTTCAACTACATTACATTGGGAGACATCCTAAGGCATCCCGGAAACAATTTGGAAATGGGAGTAGTTTTTTTCATCTTTGCACAATGCAAATTAATCAAAATTGACATGATTAAGCAGAAACCTCTCCAGCAATGTGTCTATTAAAATGACCTCTACCCAGCTGTTTGTGAGTTTCACAAACTTTCTGTTTGCTTATTTGTTCATTTGTTCTTAAGAACGTATTCCCTTAGCCTCACAACCCACTCTCATTCTCCCATCACTTTCACATGGGTCAATATTCCACTTTTTTCATGTAGGTGTGTTTGCTTATGTGCTCCTGTAAAATTTATGTGGTTGTTTTATATACTTGTGCTTTATGTGAGTGGTGTTATATTCTGCAGCTTGCTCTCTCTCTTACCTTTTTCACTGAGTATAAGGTCCACACAAGCTGCTCTCTCATAGTAACTTGGCTGGCTGTAACTGCTGCAAAAAAAAACCCATGCCATGCCTCCATCACATGCTAACTCTCTGCTCTGCTTTTGAGGGGCACCAAGTTCATTTCCAGCTCCCTGCCACCGCAAACAATAGTGCCACGAACAACCTCCTTATGGATCTGGTGAGAATTTCTCAGATAAACACACAGGAGAGAATTGATGGGTCATTGGGGATGCATATATTAATACTACATTTTCTAAATAGGACCAGATTGCTCTCTTCAGAGAGATTGATCCAGTCACTCCTTCCCTCCAGCAGCACATATGAGTTCCTAGATTCTTACAAACACCTGGCATCACCCACCTTCATGTTTTTGCCAGGCTAATTGGTATAAATTAATATCTCATATTTTAATTTGCAGTGTTTGATTACTAATTATTTTAAGCATCTCCTCATGTATATTGTATTAAGTGTTATGTAATAAGCTTCCGGGGTGGCTGTAAATTGCCTGTCCCTACATTTTACCCATTTTTTCTATTGCACCTTCTGTCATTTTATTTTTTTATTTGCAGGAGGTTCTTGTAGAGTCCAAATATTAATCCCAGGTCTTATTTAGACATTGCAAATATTTTCTTCTACCTTGTCATCTCTCTATCTTAACTTTATCCTTGATGTTTTTCATTGAACAGAAATGTTTAATTTTGATAATTCAACTCATTTGTTGTTTGTTCATTATATTTTTGCACTGTGATTTGTTTGTGCTTTTGAAGTTTTGTTGAAAAAGTCTTTCCCTGCTTCCGGGTCACAAAGACACCTGTTGTATTTTCTCGGATTAAGTTTACGATTTTACCTTTTACGTTTTGGTTTCTAGTCTATCTCTGGTATGCCAGTGGTGTGGCATTGGGTAGGGATCTAGTTTTATTTTTCTCTGTATAGTGAGCCAGATTTCCCAGTATACTTTTGCTAAACAATTTGTCCTTTCCCTATAGATTTTTGGCTTCACCTCTAAACTTTACTAGTTTCCACATACACCTGAGTTTGTCTCTGAGATTTCCGTTCTGCTCCACTGATCAATTTGTCTATTCTGACTTCAAAGCTACACTTTAAAAATTAATAGCATGTCAATATCTAGTAGGATTACCCCTCTCCCCTATCTTTATTCCTCTTTTTAAAGGTTGATTCCTCTTTTTAAAGGTTGATTAGTCATGAATCTTTATTTCTTCATATAAATGTCAGAGTAATTTAACCAACTTCCTCAAAGAAATCCAACTGGGCTGGGCGCGGTGGCTCACGCCTGTAATCCTAGCACTCTGGAAGGCCAAGGCGGGCGGATCGCTCAAGGTCAGGAGTTCGAGACCAGCCTGAGCAAGAACAAGACCCCCATCTTGACTAAAAATAGAAAGAAATTAATTGGCCAACTAAAAATATATAGGAAAAATTAGCTGGGCATGGTGGCACATGCCTGTAGTCCCAGCTACTTGGGAGGCTGAGGCAATAGGATTGCTTGAGCCCAGGAGTTTGAGGTTGCTGTGAGCTAGGCTGATGCCACGGCACTCACTCTAGCCCAGGCAGCAGAGTGAAGAGACTGTCTCAAAAAAAAAAAAAAAAGAAAGAAATTCAACTGGAATTTTGATTGAAGTTACTTTTGATTTACAGTTTGATTTAGGTATTAATTGACATCTTTCTGATATTATGTCACACCACACCATTCAAGAACATGGAATAATCTCTCCATTTATTGACATGTTTATGATTTTTTAAAAGCAGTTTTAAAATTTTCTCCTTAGAGGTATCATATAGACTTAGTTAAGTGAATTCCAGGATATTTTATAGTTTTTTGTTTCTATTATAAATGGTACCTTAATTTTGACTATATTGTGTAAGGGATGTATTGATTCTATAGGTTGATCTTTACCCAGCAACATTGCTGAATTTTTATTATTGCTAATAATTTATTATTTTTATTGATTTTTCTAGAAAAATAATTATATCTTCTGAGAGTGATGAGAGTTTGAACTTTTCCCTTACAATCTTCACACACATTATTTTCCTTCCCTTCCAGCTTTGTTCAAGACCCCCAGTGCTCTGTAAGCCAGTACCAGTGAAAAAGGTGGTATTTTTCTGGTCCTAATCTTAAAGGAGATACATCTAAAGTTTCTCCATTATATATAAGTATGTGTTTGCTGAAAGATTTTGGTGCGTAAGCTTTATCAATTTAAGGAAGTCTCCTTCTACTCCTAGTTTGATAAGAGTTTTTTAAAATCATAAATAGGTATAGATCCTTTTCAAAACCTTCTTTTGCAAATATTGAGATAATTATATAATTCTTCTTGAGCCTTTTAATGTAGAAAATAACGTTGATGTTGAGCCATACTTTTATTCCTGGGATAAATCTTCCTTGATTTTGATGTATTATTTTTTTAAAATAAACTGCTGTATTCAGCAAATGTTTTATTCTCTGGTTATGCATCTAAGTTCATAAGTGAAATGAGTTTATAATTTTGTTTATCTTTGGAATCAAGATTATTACCAATGTTAAAATATTTTTTCTGTGAATTTATTTTTGTTATGTGTTTAAGCTTTCAAATTTAGTGGCAAATAGTTGTCCAAGTGCTCTTCTATGCTCTTTTAATCTTTGTGTTGTAGTTATTTCTCTCTTTCCATTCTGTATTTTAATTATATCTTCTCTCTTTTTTCTTTATCAATTTTTCCAGATATTTGTCTTATTGATACTTCAAACAATTTTTTTTTTTGGTCAGTCCTATCAATTGTTTTTTGTTTGTTCACTATTTTGTTGATTTCTGCCCTTATCATGATTATTTCTTTCTTTCTTGTTTGCTGTTGCCTTTTTGCAAGTCTTCCATTAATTAATCACTTCACTTATTATTAATATTTTGTGTTTCCTGATAAATGTATTTAAACTAAATTTTCCTGAAATTTTCAGGTGGATCCCACAATTTTGATGTATAGTATTCACTATAGTTCTAATATTTCTTCAATTTCTTTATCATTTTAACTCAAAGGTTATGTAGTGGTACATTATTTTGTTTCTGAACATGAAGGATTGTTTACTTCTATTTTTTGTATTGACTTCTGAATGTATTTATTAGTTTGTTGCCTAACAGATGATCTATTTTTGTAAATGTTTTCTGTGTGCTTCAAAAGAAATCTTTGCTTGCTTAATTTCATTGTTAAGTCTTTGATATTTCCACTTTTTTTTTTTTGTCTGATCAATCTGTTTCTCTAACTACAATTGAAGGATTATCTATTTCTCTCTGCAGTTCTTACAGTAGTTGAAACATTTTGAGGCTTTATTATGTGCATTTATAATGCATATATCTTTTCTTTGTGTTATTTCTTTTATGCATAGATAATGTCTATCATCTATCCCTTGTGATATTTTTTGCCTTAAATTCTTATTTTGTAAGATACTAATGTTGCTACCCCTGTTTTCTTTTAGTTCGAAATTACTTGGTATACGAGTGCTATCTGGAAAGTATCCAGCCAAACAGAGACATTTATTTTATTAACAATGGCAGGATGCTTTCCAGACAGCCCTCGTATATTTTTCTATTTTTATTCCAAATTTTCTGTGTTATTATCCTAAGTGTGTCTTTTTAGACAACATATTGTTGTATTGTATTTTGTTTGTTTTTGAATCCAATCTAAGAGTCTATCTTTGATGAGTTTTTGCTGCCGTGTTAGGATTTAGTTCCATTGCCTCATGTTCCACTTGTTCTGCTCTCTTTTTGTTTCTTTCACTTCTCTGTTCCTAAATTCCATTGGGTGGACCAAGGTGTCTTCTATAAGATTAAAAATTCTTATAAAAATATATTCTGGACAAAAAATACATTCTGATTTTGTCCTTATGGTGATTGACCTTCCATACTCATGTTTACATTTGTTTTTCTTAAACTTACCACTGTCTATATAGTCTCCTTTGCTTACTGTGAGTCTCATGTCCCCTTGGGCTTCCTCTCGCCTTGGCCCCTACACCATGTTGATAGAGTTTTAGTTCTGGGTTATTCTGTAAATATTTTCCCTCTCCTTCTAACTTTTAAGACAATAGTAAACTTTACAAAGATACATGATTACTCCTTCCCATAACTCTTGCTTCATCTGGATTTATTTTTCTTATTATTTAAGAACTTCCTAAGGGGTTTTCTGTAAAAAAATTTTTTTTATTTCAAAATATTAAGTGGGTACGAGTGTTTTTGTTACATGGATAAATTGAATAATGCTGAAGTCAGGGCTTTTAGTGTGCCTATCACCCGATCAGTGGTCCCTAACCTTTTGGCACCAGGGACCAGTTTCATGGAAAACAATTTTTCCATGCACCGGGGGTGCAGGGTGGGGTGTCGTGGGCTTGAGGGGGGTTGCGGATCTCAGGCGGTGACATGCAGCCCATTTCCTAGCAGGCCATGAACCGATACCAGGCCATGGCCTGGGGTTGAGGACTACAGACCTAAATAGTGTTCACTGTACGCAAGAGATAGGCACACTTTTATCCCTCTCTTGCCCCGCCCTCCTTCTTAGTTTCCAATGTCCTTTACACCACTATATGACCATGTGTATTCATCATTTAGCTCTCACTTATTAGTGAGAACATGTGATGTTTGTTTTTCCATTCCTGGGACACCTCACTTAGCATAAAGTTCCTCAGTTCCATCCAAGTTGCTGCAAAAGGCATTATGGCATTCCGTTGTATGGCTGAGTAGTACTCCATGGTGTATGTGTGTGTGCATGTGTATATGTATGTGTGTGCATAGATAAATATGTGTTTCACATGTTCTTTATCCACTCATCAATTGATGGGCACTTACGGTGATTCTACATCATTGCAATTGTGAACTGTGCTACAATAAACAGTTGGTGCAAGTGTCTTTTGGATATAATGATTTCTTTTCCTTTAGGTGGATAACCAGTAGTGGGATTGCTGGATTGAATGATAGGTCTCCTTTTAGTTCTTTGAGGAATCTCCATACTGTTTCCCATAGAGGTTGTACTAGTTTACAGTCCCACACAAAGTATCTAAGTGTTGCTTTGCTCTCACATCCATGCCAACCTCTACTGTTTTTTGATTTTTAGTAATGGCCATCTGACAGGGATAAGGTGGTAGCTCATTGTGGTTTTAAATTGCATTTCCCTGATGCTTAGTGATTTTGAGCATTTTTTCATGTGTTTGTTGTCCATTTGTCTATCTCCTTTGAAATGATTCTTCATGTCTTTTGCCCACCAAAGTATTTTCAATATAGGTCTTCTTGTGGCAAAACTTCTGAAGTTTTATATGCCTGAGAATAATTTTATTGTGTCCTTTCATTTGATTAATAGATTCGTTGGATATAATTTTTAATTCCAGAAAATTTATCCCCATTATGGCTTCAAATATTGCCTTTTGTCACTTTTACTTTTCTCTCTTCCTAGGTTTCTAATTATGTGGATGTAGCCATTTCTCTATTTTCCATATCTCTTAGCTTAATTTTTAAATACATATTTTCCTTCTCACCCATCTCTGTTGTGTTCTGAGTAGTAGTATCCATCCTATTAGTTGTTCCATCTATAGAGTTCCTTATTTCATTACTCACCTTTTGCATACCCAACATTTCTAATTGGCTCTTTTTTGTGATTTTTTATTCTTGCTAATATCTTTTCATATTTCTTTAGTTATATTTATAATGCTTATTTTAAAGTCTTGGGCCATCTGTTCAAATACTTCTGCCAGATGGTGTATGTTGTGCAGTTTGTCTGTTTATTAATTCATTTGGTAGTTGTATTGCTCTAGTCATTTTGGCTTGTGAGTTTCTGTTTTTCTCCTCTCCTCCACTTACCCTAGCTGGTAATGTTTCCTCTACTCCATTTTGTGATGTGTATTGGGAGGAGTCCAACAGTGGCTAGGGCTCTTGGTGGAGAGCCCCAGGCACCATGGAATCACTACTGATTCCTCTGATTATTGGTCTGGAGTAGCCAGATAACTCCTCTGGTCAAGGTTTCATCTTCAAACATTTGGGTAAGGCTGGATTGAAAGGAGGTAGTCCCCATGCCTGGGGGTGTGGAGAAGGGGGAGGTGAGGGATGAATTTAGGAGGCGAGCTGTTCAGTCAACAGCTGTTTTTACTTCTTCCCCCTGGGGCTTGCTCCTGCCATGAATTTGCTCTGCAGACACGTGTACCAATAGCCTAGGCTACTGCCACAGAGCCCTTCACTGGAGAGACAGGCAATGACTGTCATCAGGCTGCTCCAGGGAGATGCGAGGACAGCCCTCAAAAGGCTTTTCTCCAATCAGCCTCTTCACTGCTGCCTCTAGGTCCCTCCACCCCAGCCAGTTACAGCCACCCCCTCCACAGACAAGGGTTCAAGACAATCTTCCCAGTGGCTTATTAGGGGTTTTTGTTTGTTTCTTTTGTTGTTTTTGTTTGTTTGTTTTGCCAAATGTACATTTCCCGCTTGCATCCGTTTCTGCAGAGTTGATTAGCAAGCAGCCTGATCTAGTTTACCATCTTGATAGGAACCTAACATAGTAAATACCTAATAAATGTTTGTGATTGATTAGCAAAGCTAACAAAGAAGCATGTCCTTTTTTCCAGGTTTGTTTTTGTTTTTAACAAAAGGTTAAAACCTAGGAAAAGGTTTTCGACTGGTTGCAAGGATTGGGTATACCCCTGACAAAAGGGGGTAAGAAAGAGAAAGGAATGGATTTTTTATTGTGTGCCCACTAAATGCTGGGCATTTGCTAAGTGCTAAATATGAGGGGGGGTATGAAATTGACACCACAAAATTTGTTTTATTTATTTCTCTAGATCACATGAACCACTCTAGGCCCCCACAAACCTGGTGAGTAGAAAAATCAATCTCAGTAATTGGGGGAGCTTTTCCTCCTTTGGGTCATACGGAAGTCCTACGAGAATGCATCTTATGCGGCCTAGAACATTCCTGAAAGGGCATCTATCTACTTGTCAGGTCCCACCGGCCTCTGGCCTCTGTTGGGGAACTCTTTGTGCAATCTTTGGAGACAGGGCTGCTCTGTCCCATCGGTGCGAGGCACCAGCCTAGGGGTTTTTCCTGAGATTTCTAAAGCAACAACCCATAATATACCATCTCCCTCCCGCCAAATGCACATACCACTTCCGGGGAGCTAAACAGAAGTGAGAAGGGTCCAACATTCAGAAATTTCAGACTCCACACCCACTGATCTCTTAGTTTTAGGGAATCTCTCCTTCCCTTCCACCCCACACTTTAAAATCAGGGCTGTTTTCATCTCCTTTACTCTAAATCTCGCCTCCCTCCCCTCTGGGCTGGGACCATCCAGCCTCCTCCTCCTAAATAAGTTTGAAACAATAGCTTTTTCTCTCCCCTGTAGGGTGTTGAGTTTAAGGACAACTCAGAATTTTAAAAACACAATTCCACTTTCTCCAAGGATGAGAGTGGCAAAAATGAACCAGTTTGTTGTTGTTGTTAAATCCTTACCATACTGTATATGTGCCGTGTTATTTGATTTGCTGCTGTGCGCTGCCCAGGCCCTACTCGGCGGGTGGCTGGGGGCTCACACTAAGTCTCCTTACCTAACAAAGTCACACCTTCTCCCCAGGGCAGCCTGTGTCCAGGGGCTGGCTGAGGGGGCGTTGTGGGTGAGGCACAAAGGCCACGGCCCCTTTGACTCCAGGCAGTACAATCTGAAAGGCCATCCATTAGAGGGCTCCGTGTCCCCACTGCTCCCCTGCCCAGTCCTGCCCCTTCTCTCCCCTGCAGGTGTTGTCCCCATCTCTGCCTCAGAGCCTGTTTCCCAGGACCTGACCTAATAGAAGCCCCAGGAGATAGATATCAATATTCCCGCTTTATAGATGTGGACACTGAGGCTCTGGGAGCTTAAGTAACTTGGTCAAATGGGAAACTTGGTATTTGATTACAAAATCTGTCTGATTCTCCAGCCTTCGGATATGTTTTTGGTCTGAGGGATTCCTGTCCTCACATCCACTCAACTGTTCATTCCCAGTTCCCCTCTGCTAGGCACCTGTCCCTCCATGCGCCAGGCCTACAGTTACGTCACACACACACACACGCACACTTCTTTGAACAGGCTTTCTACTTTTTTCATGTCAAAAATTCCCCAAGGGGAGTGGAAGCCCCAGGCACTAAGATATGCTTCAAATGCCTTTGCAACGTCAGCAGCAAGATGCCAGGCTCCAGGGGAAGGGACAGTCAGCTCTGGCTGACTTGCATCCCCTTGGTGCTGAGGCTGTGCTTCCCCTACAGGGTCCTGCAGTGGAGAGGCCACCAGCCAGCCTCCAGGAATGCCGCCCCCACTATGGTTCCTCAATAGTGGATTTGCACCCTGCCGCTCCTTCCCCATTCCTGGAAAGATCAGAGCTAGGGGAGTGCTGTTTCTCAGTTACCAAGGCAGAGTCAGGAGTTGGTGCTGTTCTTTAAGAACAAATGCCACCTGCTGTCAGAACGCAGCTAATAACTTTCTTTCTGGGGCCTTTATTATAACACATTCACTCACTCTCTCCCTTCCTCTGCCACCCCCTCATCCCCATGGTAACCTGCCACGTGCTGAAACATTTTCTAAGTGTAAACACATTTGGTCTTTGCCTAGGACCTTTTAAAGAGGTGGTCCTGTTCATGTAGCAAAAATACGCAGAGGCTGCCTGATTCAGGAAGGAGCCCAGATCTGAGGGTGAAACCCGACCTGGCACAGATAGCCTGCTACCCCCTTCCCCACAGCAAAGCCCTGCTGGGCCGGGAGTCACAAGAAGCATAAAGAAGAAAATACAAAGAACCCCCTGCTGGATTCTAACCCCGGGGTCCTTCTGTGCACAAACTGGACTGTTCACTTCACTCAGAGGATCCAAAATGACTGCGGGACTGTGTGTGGCTCTGTGGCCCCCTGAGACCTGGGCCTGACCTCAGCCCTCATGCTTTTCTCCCACAGAAGTGTCCAAGTGTCAGAGCAGATGAGGACAGGGCAGGGGCCCTGAGGCTGTGCTGTTGCTCCACAGAGAAATCTGCAGCCAGGGGTGCTCTGGGACTGTTGCGGCCACAGGACAGGGGCAGGGGTCAGTCTTTCCACCTGTTCCATGGCCAGTTGAGTACCCACAGCTTGGAGTTGCAGCCTTCTCTGTTGGTCATTAAGGTGATAGCTCCATTTGTCCTGCTTGGTTTGTCTTTTTTATAAATGTTTAATTAAAATATTAGAAGAACAAGAAAGTCAAGTGGATCACTTTAAAAGCTTAGAAGCGTTCTGCCATTTTGGTAGCAGAGAGGACACTGCCAATGGCAGACGCACAGAAGCTTGCGGGTACCCAGCCTCAGCAGGGCGCTTCTCCTCTCCTTGTCGTCATGGACCAGAGGTGGCTCCTGCACCCCTCTGTCTGTGCAGCCTCTGCTTCCTCCACAGACCCCCTCTCAGTACTGAGGATCAGGGCAGCTCCTCTCCCGTTCCCTGGACACCCGCCATTGCAGTCGTGCTCAGCAGGGTGTTCGCTGAGCCCCAGCCATCAGCCAAGCCACCGCCAAGCCCTGCATGAGGGCTGGGAATATGGTGCGAGGGGAAAGACAGATTTAATAGCCATCGCAGAGCTCACCAAGTCTAGGGAGGATAACTAACGCTAATCACAGAGCTCGACAAATCAAAGTAAAATTATAACTGTACCTAGTGCCAAGACAATGAGGTACAAGGTACCATGAGGGCATGTAAGAGGGTGACCTGCCCTGGTCAGGCTTCCCCAAGAAGTGGCGATTGAGCTGACTCTGAGGGAACAGCAGGCAAAGCGGGGATGGCCATTCTAGGCAGAAGGGAGAGTGTGTGCAAAGGCCCTGTGGCAAGAGGGAGTGTGGGCCTCAAAGGAACTGAAAGAAGGCCAGCGAGGGTAGGCAGGGGGAGACTGGGGGGAAGATTGTGCTGTGAGTTGAGGCTAGGGAGGGGCCAGATCAGGCAGGACAATGGAAGTCTTTAAAGGATTTGAGGCAATCAAATGTGAAATAATCAGATTTGCACTTTTAAAAAGTCACTATTGGCTGTGGCAGAGAACAAAATAGAAAGAGATAGTGGAGACCAGTTAGGAGGTTACTACTTGGACCAGACTGGTATCCATACAGATGGAAAAGGGAACAGGTATCAAAGATCTTTTTGAGGAAAGACCAGCAAGACTCAGTGGTGGACCTGATGACGGGGCTTGTCAAGGAAGATGCGTGGGTTCTGGCTTCCTAACCGGCTATGTAGTAAGAAGGGGACCCAACGTGAGGAAGCTGATGAACACAGATGTGCTGAGTTTGAGGTGCTCAGAGACATTCAGGTTGAGGAGTGAAAGAGGCAGCTGGACATTTGTGGCAGAAGCTCTGGGCCGGGCAGCTCATTTGCCGTGGAGGTGGTTGCTGAAGCCCTGGGCGTGGCAGGGTGCACTCGGGAGCAATCCCAGAGAGGGGGAGAGAGGAAGATGACCGTGGCGGGTGACGGAACTGCAAGAGGTAACGGCTGGCTGGAGGAGATTGACAGGAGCTTCTGGAGAGCCGGAGACAAGGCAGGAGAATGTCAGGTCTTTGAAGCTAACAGAAAAGAAGGTGTTTCATCAAAGAGAGCACTTCGCTTGTGGCCACAAGGGACTAACAGGGGCCTGATTGACCCTCCTGCTTTAGACAACTACTGAAACAGGCAAGGTACATGAAAAATAGGCAGCACTGGACAGTGATCCCTGAGATAAGAGAAATAAATGAGGTGAGTCCTGCAGTTGACACAGCCAACTGCCTGAAGAGAGTTTCCAGGCTCCAGGCAGGGAGGGACACACTAAACAGAGCTCCGCGGTCTTCTTGGGTGAGGAGACAGAAGTAAGAGGTCAGGGAGACCAATCGATTCTTTCCCCTCTCTTCTTCCAGGGATCTTGAACTGCTTTGAAATCTGTGTCTCACCCTGGGCCCTCCCTGGGCGTGGCAGGCTGTTTGGAATCAGCTGCAAATAGCCTAGGGAGAAGGTTAGAATAGGGAGGGGCCTGTTCTGCCTGGAGAGTGCAAGTCCAGGGGGAAACAGGTCGGCTTTGCACCGTGGCACAGGGCTGGGTGAGGGGTGATGTAGGCGGCGCAGGTGTACACAGACTTCAGGAATCCTAGGGTGTTAGCCAGCGCAGGCGCCTCCTTCTCCCCCTGCTGCTGGTTTGTCTTTGGAGAAACCTGCCTGGAAGTTCAACACTACACCTATTTGTTAACTTTGTAATAAGAAATAGCTGCTAGAAGCCCACCCACTGGGCCCAGAAGCCCATCTCTGTGGGTGAGGAGGACATGGCTGCCATTTTGTCCAACTTTTGTCCTCCAGATCACTTTGGTATGTTTTGGTGTACGCAGTCCCCAAGCTCACCTCTTCCCTGTGGACAGCCCATCCTGGCACACTTCAGAGGAGGTGACAGGCCAAAGGCCTCCTTTCTTTGGTGTCACCCATTAGTTAGGACCAACACCTTCATACAGAAGTGACCCCCAAATCAGTCTACCAGAGGGCATGAGTGGTAGGAGTCAGAGAGCCAGTGCTGCTACCAACAGCGCCCCTCACCCCTCTGACCCGCTGCAGCAACACAGCCCGGAGGGAAAAGCAAGGCAGAGTCTGCGCCCAGAAGGTCAGTTCAGAGCGGGCTGGGGCCCATTCACTCCCAGCAGCACCGGGGCCTGGCCAGCCTGGGAGGCCAAGCGGGGATGGGGCTAGGAACTGATGGGAAGGGAGCTCTGGAACCACCACGAGCTGTCACCATGCCCACATTGCCACGCTGAATGAACTACAATTCCAGTTTGTGATCTGTGTGTGTATTTCCTTGAGAGCTGGGTGAATAGAAAGGCTGTATTACCCACTATATTAGTTTTATGAATTTCTACTTAGAACATTTGTGTCTGTCAGATAAGACAGGAGCTCAATTAGGCTCCAAATGTCACAATTTCTAGTAATTACAGACAGGCACGAACAATAGAAAAAGCTCAACAATGGGTCTGATTTGAAACATTAACTTTTAAAAATGCTCACAAATGAATCATTTCATCTACAATCAACTTCTATTTTATTTTTTCTCCTAGAGATAGAAAATAGATAATTACTGGAGAAAAGAATTGGGGAAACATTCCACACACATAATTTGTGTCTAGAAACATAGACACAAACATTCCTCTGCAATGTACAAAACGAATCCACATACAATGTGTTATCATTGTAGAAAACCTTCTAAAATGGATTCAGCGCAAGAAATTCTACTTGAAAAACATCTGTGATTTCAGGCGTGTCAAACTTAAAATATGCATGTGTGGATGGGTGGGAGTGTGCGCACACTCCCCCTAATAGGGTTCCTGTGCTCCGCACTCTCTGTGTAACCCACGCATAAGTGGGCATGAAATGATTAAATAACAAAATCCCAAGCTGCTCGGCCCAAGCAGCGTGTCTGATAGAGCAACATAAAAAAGTAGCATAGAGTCAGTGACTGCTATACAGTGGGGAACACTTGGTAACTATAGCAACTTGCTTTAGAAGTTGTTCTTTCCCTGCCAAAACCAGGTGAGCCCTGTCGGCCCTTGCACTGTCACACCAGGGGAAGAGGGAAGCTATTCAAGAGAGGCAGTGGGCCAGCCCCACAAAGGACACACGAGGAAAGTAAACCTCCTTAAGATTTGGCACTACACGGGTCTATGAAGGGACAAAAGGGGAACAAGAATTTGTAGTACAATTGAGGAAGGCTGAACATAGTGGATTTTAAACTCCTGAAACAGAATGAGAATTATGTGTAATAAGTACATCAGGCCAATTGTGACCGTTCGAATATAAACTGGCATGGGACACAGAAAAAGATCAGCACACACTCAAGAACCAGGACAAGTGACTATAAAGACACAGACAGGGTGGGCTTTTGTCCTTCAGGCTCCGGGAAAAGGCTTCACCAAGTCCACAGCGGGGAGGCATTGGAGTTAACAGCAGAATCCCACCCCCACGTACAGATAGAGTTTTATAGCTGTGGCAAATTTTTTTTTTAATGTTTAACTGTTAGTAAACTGCAGTTGACACCACAGGTAAGCTCAGTTCTTCCCATCAATTCATTTACGTTGTCATTGAAAACCCTGGAGCAAAAAAAGAGCTCCTCACATATGGTTAGTCAAAGGTTGCTATGCCGGTTGGACCTTGGCGACCTTCGGTAGTCTGGTCTCTGAACTGTGCAGCAGGCAAGCAGCTCCCACACTGCGGGGGTCTGGCACATTGCAGATCACACTGACTCAGGCTCGGTTCCCTCATCCCACCACAGCACTCTGCGCACTTGGTCACTGCATCCTCAAACGTTCCCTCTATGGGACATTAGGAGAACTCTCTCTCCTGTCTTCCTCCGGCCTTACTGGCTGCTCTTGCTCACTCCCCTTTGCAGGATCTTCCTTTTCTTCCCGGACTCTAGATGACCTAAGCCTTGGAAGTCTGCCCCTCTCATTCCCTACGTGATCTCATTTAAGAGCATGGTTCTCCCTGCACCTGCATGCTGATGACTCCTATAGTTGTAGCTCTTGGACTCAGCACCCATACAGCCCACTATGTTCTCAGTGTGTCCACGTGGATGTCCAACAAGCATCACAAACACAGCACGTCGGCCAGGCGCCATGGCTCACACCTGTAATCCTAGCACTCTGGGAGGCCGAGGCGGGCGGATTGCTCAAGGTCAGGAGTTTGAAACAAACACAGCACGTCCTAGGCTGCCTTCTCCTACTAGATGGGCGCTTCCACCATCAAAGTACATCTCAAACGTGAGCCCTCCTCACTCGCTCCTCAGCTCCACCCTGCTTCCACTGGCCATCGTCTCGCCTGGGTGGCTCCCGAGGCCTTTGCCTTTGCTCTTTCCTACAGTCCATTCTCCACACGGCAGCCAGAATCTTCTAAAAACACGAATCAGATCCCGTCATTGCCTGGCTCAAAACCTTCCAATGTCTTCAAGTCACACTAAGAATAAAAGCCGGAGCCCCTGCCCCAGCCCCTGACCCCGTCAGATCAGGGGCACCTCCTCTCCAACCTCCCCACCCCCTGCCCGCTGCTCACTCCACTCCTCCACGATAGCTTTCTCTGCTGTTTCGAACACGGCCCAGAGCCTCACCCTTGCTCTTATCTCTGCCTGGCACGCCTGGAAGAGCTCATCCCTCTATCCAAGTTTCTGTTCTCTCCTTAGACTCTCCCTGCCTACTTCATTTAACACCTCCACCGCACTCCCACATTGCGTTCTATTCCTTTATGCTACTTTTTGCCACACTCATCATTGCCTGTATGATCACAGGGAATTTGCCTTCCTCAGTAGAATGTGAGTAAAAACAAGGAATTACTGTTGTTCACTCTTTTCCCCCCAGGATACAGAACAGTGCCTGGCACACGGTGGGTGATCAGCAAATGTCTGTAAATGGGTGAACACATGCATGAAGAGAACAACTGCACATTTGTGTAACACACTGGCTGTGACATGTAGGGGTTCAATGGTTTTTAAACTTGTTTTGATTTTTGTTGCTAAATGATCTGGCTCCTTTAACAAATTAAGTGGTAAAATAGATCATCCTGCCAGAGAATTAAACACATTTGGGGTCAAACATGGCACTATCCCAAGCCTCTGATATAAGAGAGTTTTCAGAAATTTAGCTAACAGAGGAGTCTGAATAAAATGAGAACAGTAGGATTTGAGAGCTAGGAGAGACTTCTCCCTCTATCCTCCTCCCCAAGAGCAGATACAGACTGTTCCTCCCAACCAGGGTCTGTGGGTTCACCTGCCTCAAGCTCACTCACCAAGGCATCCTCCCAATACAGGTGCCTCTCCCAGAGGAATTCTCCTTCTAGTTGCTAAAAAATGAATAAATAAAATTTCTTCCATATCATTACAAACTTTTTACTAACTACCACATATTGAGCATTAATTATGTGCCGCACATTTGACATTCACTTGTTAATTATCACAGCCACGCTGTGAGCGGGTATTGCTTAGCAGTCTCATTTAGCAGATGAGGCAACTAAAGCACAGAGAGGCTAAATGCCTTGTCCAAGGTTACAAAGCTAGTAGATGTGGAGCTGGGAGTCAACTCAAGGAGGTTTGATTTCAACATTCATGCTCTTAATCACCTGTGTAGTCTCTCTGTACTTAGCTAGAAGAGGCCTTATAGAACATTAGGTTCAAGTCCCCCATTGTAATGATGAAAAAGTTAAGGCAATGAGGAGTTGGGTGACTTGACTGAGGTCGCGCAGCAGGTGATGGATGAGGGGAGGGAGAGGCATGGGGGTTCCAAGTCCATGTTCCCTGTTCTTCCTAGTTGGCTTAAAAGATCCTAATGATATATTACTGCCCCTGGTGAGTGGGCAGCAACATAGGAGTATGGTAGAACCAGTCCTAACTATTAACTGCTAAACATAAGACCAGTGGAGGAAACTAAGTATTCTATTAATATAAAAGAGGGTAAGATTAAATATAAATATTTGGAACTTTATCTCAGCTCAGTTTAAGTGACAAAGTATGCTTTTAATTATTATTAGGCACTGTGCTAAATGTTTTATGTGCATTTCATACTAAATCCTCAGGGCATCACTATGAAATAGGTACTATTATTATTCTAATGTTATAGATGAGGAAACTAAAGCTCAGAGAGATTAAGAAACTCGCCCAAGCTCACACACAGCAGGTGAGCAGCACAGCTGAGATGCAAAGCCTGGCAGTGCGGCCCAGGTCCTACACTCCTAACCACTATGAGGTGGGAGGGTGCTGTCTCACAAAACCCTGGAGAGCAGAGGCAACCACAGAGCACTTTCCCTCATAGTATGGGTGGAGAAACTAAAGCCAAGAGAATTTGAGTGACTTCTCCAAACTCACATTGCCAGGCAGTGGTCAAGCCAACACAAACTCTCTTCCTGGCTATTTACGATGGCTGTTCCACCAAGTGGATTCTGGAGAATGGGCATTTCCTCCATCAACAAGCTTTTGATTAGACTTTAGGCCTGGCTTACTCACTTTTTGCCCAGGAACACATTAAAAACAGATTTTGGAGGTTGTATGCATCTCCCATGCATTAGATTTATACATTTTCATGATTAAGCTTGACCCTATGTGCCCCTTAAAAAAAAACAAAAACAAAATTTAGTTGGAATTTAAATTCAGAATCCAACCTGGGTTTCACAAGGATGCCACGTGGTTGTCAATGTGATGTTTCAGTTCTTCTCCACAAGTCCAAAGGAAAGACGGGTGTGCAGAGGGCTGAGGCTGTGAAGTGCGTGCATCTTCCTCACAAGCTAAGCCCTAAACCAATTAGGGTTCTCCGTCACACCATCTGCAGGCTTTTGAATTTCAGACTGCTTTTCAATTAGGGCAATGATTCTCAACTGTGCCTGCACATTAGAAGGACTTTTACAATACAGTCATAATTTGAGGCTCACCCACTGTTGAAACCACCAGAAGCCCAAAAACCACTGATGGTGTTTGAGTGGAAACATGATATGGGGAATAGTGGGTGTTAGGAATGTTGGTCAGGTTGCTGTATCCATAATTAATAGAGATTTTTATAGTATTTTTTTGAAAACAGCCAGGTCTGCTGATGCTTAAACTCCTAGGTTCAGAGTTGTGCTGAATCACAGCACCTCATTCTTTTTTCCCACAGCTCTCCAGGGAGTTTACCTTATTTATTTATCTTTTGAAGTTTTCACTCCACATAGAACAGTATGTGAAGAAGTATGTATCTCTCTACTATTCTCTCCCTGTTTTACTCATTGTGAAAAGATATTTCATTCACGTCACAATATTGAAAAGGCACACAACAGTGCAATTAGTCTCCCTACTTCCCCATCTCTCAGCCTCTTAGTTTTCCTCCCTAGAGTTTCCAGTTTTCGGTTCCTGGAGTGGCCTTGCAGAGAGGGTTATGCACACACAAGCAAATACTACGTACGTGGATTAACCTAAACGACAACCTTCTAAACACTGTTCAGTAATTTGTTTTTTTCCCTTTTCTCTCTTTTTTTAATCTCTACAACTAAGCCTGCAGGCCCTTCTTCTTTCAAGCACTTTTTAAGGAGAATGAAAAGGGCATGACAAGTTTCCAGACAGTGGATCCAGAACCTTGAAAGTTCTCATAGTCATATTTCTGAGGTCCTTGTTCAGAAGACCTTCTGAACTGCTGTCTTCCTTTCTTTTCTGTACATGAATGTGGAGTTCTTCAAATCTCTTGTCCTTCCCCTAGCCTCCTGGGATTCCCTAACCCCATTCAGCTTTTCTTCTGTCCTTCCTTCATGAAACTGCCTCTCACTAGCAAGCGGCACTGGATTTACAGTTAAGGCGAAACGGTGCTTAGGCATAGCAGACCACTGGGGGCTTCCTAACCTCATCTGGAAATTATACATCTCAGAGGAGCTTATGATCCATGGTCACCCTAAGAAACCTTTCACATAGTAATTTAGGCAAGTGACAAGGGTCTGGGCTATGATGTTAAAAGTTGAAATTTAAAGGAAGGGGTAAACATGGCCAGGCGCGGTGCCTCACGCCTGTAGTCCTAGCACTCTGGGAGGCCGAGACGGGCGGATTGCTCTAGGTAGGGAGTTCAAGACCAGCCAGAGCAAGAGCGAGACCCCGTCTCTACTAAAAAAATAGAAAGATATTAATTGGCCAACTAAAATATATAGAAAAAAAAATTAGCCGGGCATGGTGGCTCATGCCTGCAGTCCCAGCTACTTGGAAGGCTGAGGCAGGAGGATTGCTTGAGCCCAGGAGTTTGAGTTGCTGTGAGCTAGGCTGACGCCACAGCACTCTAGCCCGGGCAACACAGTGAGACTCTGTCTCAAAAAAAAAAAAAAAAAAAAAAAAAAGAGAAGCCTGAAATCCAGATTTCTACATGTCTCCTAAACTGTACACATTAACTGCATTTATGGAGGCAAACCAAACATACCTATGGCCACCCATATTTAGACTATGGCCCTTGTGTTTTCATGTTTGCTACAAATGTGTTTCCACATGGTTGTGTATAAAGCAAGGATTTGTATGTAAAACCTTTCCTTTCTTTAGTATCACATGTTTAACTAAAAAATCAGGCCCTGACATGTATACAAATTGCTGTTATGACTCATAATATTTCATGGATTTTTCCATTTATTGATTCATTCATATTTAATTTTCCCAAACTGTTAACCAAACGGGTATTCAGTTCACAGCACTGCTGAAACTAAATTATTAAAAGAATTCTCATCTGTATTCCTACTACCTTCATGGTTTTCTGTTAATCATGAGTATCCTGATTATGCTAAAGCTCTATGAACTTAACAAACATACTGAGATAGTCCATCATACAGCTTCAAGTAAAAAACAGGTCAGGATTTGCTCCTATTCTAATTGAGAAAATCCTGCCTGTAATGAACATTTATTGACTTAATCACCTGTATCACAACAGCCATGAAATCCTGAAAGAGTCTACCCTTACTTATTGAAAAACTAGCCATAAGGAAATTTCTAAAGACCCTCTGAATGACAGTGAATGATTGATGATTGGAAGGAAAAAGGTGTTATTCTGTAAACTGATCAATATTGCCAAGAATATTCCTTTTAACTCTCCAACCACAGAGGTAGAGAAAGATAAAACTCAGAATAATATTATTGGAAAGGAAAAATCTGAAGGAAGTGGTACCTATCAAACTCCAAATGCTCTAGAGATTTCTGAAGTTTTTGAGACATGTGAATTTATATATGACACTTATTCATGCAGTGGTTCTTAACCAGGAGTGCATCAAAACCTCAAGGAAATTTTTTTTCTTTTTTGTTAGAGACAGGGTCTCGCTATGCTGCCCAGGATAAACTCCTGGGCTCAAGAAATCATCCTTCCTCAAGCCTGCAGAGTAGCTGGGACTACATACAGGTACATGTCACCATGCCCAGCTCTGGGGAAATATTTTTAAATATACATTTCCAAGCTTTATCAGATTTACTAAATCAAAATCTTCAGGGGAGAGCCTAGAGTTGTAGATCTTTAAAAAGTTTCCCCAGGTCACTGTGATGCACCATTCTACTGAGAGCTAGTGCAGTAGACAATTGCTTCGGTGTCACCTCTCACCCACACAGCCGGTCCCCTTTGTCATCTGGGGACGTGGCAAAAAGAGGAAAGAATGAGAGACAGTCATTTACTGAAGACTCCATTTGATTTTCCTGCGTAGGGGTCAAACAGAGACTAGCAAACTCAAAATGCAACTTGATTTTGCTGTTTATGAGCTCTCCCCATCCAAACAGTCTGGATTGGAGAGCAGAGTTCAGACTCTTATGTAAGTGGCTGTTTCTGCCAGAATACGGTAATCAGTCAATGAATTACTTGTTCTTCCCTCTTCTGAAGTGCTTCCCACTTCATCACCACCTGTGCACAGCCAATCTGTTTCTTCAGAGTCCTCCTAAAACTGAGGCAAGTTTACAACTCATTAACTCTCTTTCTGAGAATTCTTTTATTATCCCCAAACTGAAGAGCACCTTGTACAAACATTTAATCTAGAAAAAACCCAACCAACCAAAAAATACAGACCAAATAAAAAGACACCTCTCCTTGGTATTTTCCCTCAATTACCTAATTTCCAAATTGGCCTGCAGATTTCTGATGTTCTCCTTTCCCCTTTCCACTCGTCTCCCTTAAGCCTTGCCACTGAGAAAGAAATCTCTTTCATATAAATTAATTTCTAAGAAACTTGTCAACAGCATCAAAATTCATATTTACTGTAAAATGCTTTAGTTTTGTTGGACTTGTAAGATAAAGTCTATTTTGTGGGCAAATTTTGCTTTCCTGTGTTGTTTTACACTAATTAGAAAGAAAAACTTGGGTGGGAAAGAATACTTGAAAAAAAGTTTTACCTTTTACACAGTTAGTGCGTTCACAAATATTTGCCATAAGTGCATAAAAGAAAGCTGTACCTGCTAATACCTCTTTAAAAATATCAAGATGCTGAGAAAAATCTTAGACGCTTACGTCATTCCAAAGTATTTTCATTCAGGGAATGTTTGAGCTTCCAGATGTGGACAACTGACCCTTACACGTATGTCAATGTTAAAACAAATGCATTTCCAATATTTTGAAAATAAAGTCGGTTGATCTATACCTTGCTTTTTGTTTCAATATCTGCATGGTGTTCACGCAGTTTTCTTGCTAGTAACATGTCCTCATTATACACAGCAGAGTGGAGAACAGTGCTGCCGTGGAAACCCTGAAGACCTGGATCCGCACCACACTGTAGCAGAATAATTGCACACGCCTCTTTCTGGCAATGTCCAGCGTGTCATGTCAGAATAAGAAATAGATCGTAAATTCTAGGAACTCAAGATAAACATTCCACAGGTTTCATCAACTAGTTATATTTAAGCGCGATAAATTCATTTAGATTCTATTTTTAAATCAAAATCACTTCGTGCTGAAATAGTTGGTTACTATATACCTTCATCAGAGCTGTCCTCTTCGCTGTCACAGATGTTAAGTTGGCAATGACTGTTTATCAGGAGAGTCACCACCATTGAATGGCCATTGGCACAGGCCAAACGTAGGGCGGTCCTATGGAAGTAAGAGACACTGCTGCCCATGTGTCTGGAGGGCCCAGGGGACAGTGGAAGTCTCCTCAGGGCCCTTCCTTGGCCCCTGTCTGGGTGGCAGAGGCTGGGGGTGCTGAGCTTTCTCTTGGCCTTGGAACTCGCTCCTTCCCTACCCTCCCAGTCTCCTCCTCAGCACTGATTAAGTAGGTCTGGGTGGGCCTGAGGTGGTTCAAGGCTGCAGGTGTGACCACTGGCAGGAGGGCAGGGAGCCATGCTGCTGCTGGCAGCCCCAAGGACTCAGGGACAGCGGCCCGGGAATGGCAGCCAGACCCCTAAACACCTCTCACAAATGTCCCCTCTGTCCTCAAACCACCCAGCACCCAGTTACTGTCCAGCCATCAGAGCCCCCATCTCAGGGCTTTGACCGGCATGGGGCCCACTCCCCTCCAGAGGGGCTCCCTACCTGTCATGGTCAGGGAGGAGACTCCTGCCACACAAGAGTAGCTGGGGGAGCAGGGGCCAGAGGGGACAGCCAGGCCAGAGGCCCCACAGAAGCAGCCGGGGTGGGGGGTGGGCAGAACAGGCACTCAGAGGCCATGGAGAGAGATATCCTGGTTCCGTGAGGGTGGAGTAGTCACGGCCTGGCAGGGATGGCCTTTCTGGGGTTGCCTTTTCATCTCTCCCCTCCCAGACCCCGCTACTGCTCCTGCTCATGGTGGATCCAGGCAGAGGCCACAGGAAAGTGTGGCTCTCCCTCTCTCCCCCTCCCTCTCCCTCTCTCCCCCTTCCCCTTCCCCTCCCTCTCTCTCCCACCTCCTCCCCTCCCCCACTTCGGAGCCAGCCTCCTGGTTCTAGTTGTTCTTTTCCATCTTAATCCCCTATTCGAGCCCTGGCTGTCCGGCTGTCCAGGGCCACAGCCCTCTGGAACCGGGAGTGACAATGAGCATCTAACAGCCCACACTGACCCCGTGCTCTGGACTGTCCTCTCCCGGGAGATCCTAAAGATGGGGAGATGGGTCTGGTCTCAAATGAGGCACAGGCAGACACGTGGATTCTTTATTTTATTTCAGACTATTACGGGAGTACACATGTTTTGGTTACATAATTTACTTTTGACAAGTTTGAGTCAAAGTTGTAAGTGTGCCCTTCACCCCAAAGGAAAAAAAGACACTTGCACCTGGAATGTTTATAGCAGCAAAATTCCCAATTACAAAGATGTGGAAACAACCCAAGCACACACCAATACATGAGTGGATTAATACAATGTGGTATACGTATACCATGGAGTACTGCTCAGCCATAAAAAAAATGGTGATCTAGTATTTTTTGTCACATGGCTTTGCTTTCTTGGGCATGACATGCTCTCAGGCCCCAAGAGCCCGCCTGGCCTGCCCTCATCTGGCCACCCCCCACTGCCCTCCCAGGCCAGGTGGAAGCCCTGCTCTGGGAGGCCCACGGTGCTCCATGGCTGGGAGATGATGCTGCTCAGGTGGTCAGTGGGAAGGAGGACCAGGCAGAAGCCAGGTCTGGGCTCAGCCCTGCCCAGGGCAGTGGCACTCACCAATCTCAGAAAGTGCCCACAGAGCAGGGGACGGTCAGGGGAATCTCATGCCCACTGGACAGAAGTGGCCTGAAGGGCAGGGCCTCTCTGCAGCCACACAGATGCCTCCATCCAGCTGGGTGACCTCGGCTCGTGCTAGACAGTCAGAAGTGGGTGACCACAGGGCAGCCCCTCCCTGGCCCCTGCCAGGTGCTTGGCCACCCCGCCTCACACACCTCTGCAGTGGAACATTCCCTAGAATAAGGGGGCAGAGCTAGCAAGCTGGAGTGGCAGCACCCCCCACTGCCAAGGCAGCTCTCAAGCCCCGGGTCCTGGCCTAGCCCTGACCTGCACAGGTTGGCTGTGGGTACTGAGATGTGTCCCCTTCTGAGTTCATATATCCCCTTCTGAGTTATCTGGGCCAGATCATGCTTAGGAGCCCAAAGACGGGGAGGGATTGGCCGGTGCCAGGACTTGCCTGTCCTGGGGAAAGGTGGGTGTGGTGCCTTTAGTCCCACCCTCAGTGTGGAGGGCATCGAAGAGCGGGGGCGGGGGGCTCCAGAACCTGCTCAGGGCGGGGAGCAGTACCAGGTGGCCACGCACCCGGCCTCCGGACGTTTGTTCTAGAAGCCTGTTTCCATCTTGGCTGAGCTTGCTGTGTTCATTTGAACATTCATTATGTCAAACCCTTTTGGAATGACGTGGGGCTAATTAGACCAATATCAAATTGTACTGATAATGAACGCTAAGGAGAAGGGGCCCTTGTATTTTTATGGGAAGAGAAAAGAGAGTAATGTGTGATCCTGTTTCTGTGCGTTTGTCTGTGTAGGGACATGTCTCAAATACGCGGGAGTGTAGGAAGCCTGTGGTAGACCACACATCACACACCCCATAGAGGTTGGCCCCGGTGCAGCACAATGCAGAGGAAGGCATGTTAAAGCTCTGGTGGCCTTACGACACGCAGGGACGTCATCTCCACAACTCCACCGACACTGAAGTGGTACAGGACAGTGAGAAGTCACCTCACCTCACCTCACGAACTGTCTTGGAGCAAGGGAGTGTGGGGCTGGGGTTAGGGCTGGGGTTGGTTGTATCAGCCTCCCCACCCTGGGGTGTCCTCAGACCCTGTCCCGGAGCTGCTGCCTGTGCAGTTGGAGTGCTACGTGGCACGGACCCCTGGGCAGGTGTCGGTCCCACAATACAGTCCTCAGAGCCCCACACGTGGGCTCCAAGGCAGCCCCCACCAGAGAGGCCAGCACCAGGTTGCACCAAGGTCATGCGGGGACCAGGCTAGGGCTGAAGGCCAGGCCTGCCACTAACAAGCCTAGGGGACATAGGCAGGCTGAGTCTGGCCGCTGGAAGGCCATGTGGGAGATGCTGCTCCCTGAGGCTCCTCCAGCCCAGCACCCAGAGACTGTGACCCTGTTGTGATCCTCCTTGCTCAGCTCAGCACTTAACTTCCCTGCGTGGAGAAGTCTCCTGGTGCTGACCTGATCTTTTGGGCAGTGGAAGCCCTGGCCAAGTGCCAGCGGGGATAGTGTTTCTGCGTTTCAGTGATCCTGAGGAGATGGGTCCTGCATCTCCTCTGCGATGCCCTCCATCCCGCCGCTTGCCTCCAGTGTGCTCCCCAGGCACTGAGGCTCCCATGCCAGTGCCCAGGTGGCGGACCCCACCCATGCTCTGCGTGGTGCTCAGGGGATGCGGGCACCCTCACCTGGTACACCCAGGCCCCTGGGGCAGCCTGGCTCTTGGTGGCACAGAAAAACCCCGGTGGGCAGGGCAGGCATGTCCCATGCTCCTCTCTCTGCATTCCAGGTGCCAGCAGGACAGGGCTGCTGCCTGGGGTCCTTGATGCTGGCAGGGCAGAAAGGGCCGGGGGACAGAGGTCATCACAGGGAATCCCTCCTAGAGGAAGAGGGGCCTGTCGAGGCTTATGAGCCGAGAGCAAGGGGCTTGTCTCCACCAGCTCCCGTCCTCTTCCTGCCTGCCCGGCTCAGCCCGGCTCGTCCTGGTCACGCCTGCTCTCTTTCTCCCCCAGCAACCCTCTGGGAACTGCTCAGGGAATCCAACTTTTCAGAAAAAAGAAACAAATTTTAATTGTTAAATTGTTAAATAGCCTAAACAGTCCCAACTGTCTGTGTACTTGCTAATAGCAGTGACACACAGGTCTATCATCTACCTATTTATCAATTAATCAATCAATCTATATATCTATCACCTGTCAACCATCTAAGTATCAAGCAATGGGTCTACTTGTCATTAACAGTTACCTAGTATCCTACTGGGTTGATAAGCTGTATATCTGCCAAGATATTTTCTTTTCTTTTCTTTTTGTTTTTTGAGACAGGATCTCTCTCTGTCGCCCAGGCTGGGGTGCAGTGACGCAATCTCAATCTCAGCTCATGCAACCTCCATCTCCCGGCTCAAGGGATCCTCCTGCCTCGGCCTCCTCAGTAGCTGGGACTACAGGTGCACATCGTGAGTTTTTGATTTTGTATAGAGATGGGGTCTCCCTGTGTTGCCCAAGCTGGTTTTCAATTCCTGGCCTCAAGCACACCTCTTGCCTCTGCCTCCTCACTCAAGGTCAGTCCAGTCCCGTTAACCAGGTGCCTGGGGGACACTGGAGCTGGGTCAACTCTTTGGTGCCTGGAGTGCAATAATGGCCATCTGAGCCAAGGGTGGGGGATCAGTTTGGGTCCCCAGTTTCTACAAACACAGCCCTGAACCTGAACTAGGCCTGGATCCTGCTGCCCTCTCCAGCCACAGCCCTGGCAGGTGGCAGGGACATGGCTGGCGCCCAGCTCCAGGGTTGGGGCACCTGGGTTAGCAGCCCCCAAGAACGCCCTACCTGAGCAGCAGGGTGGGGACTCAGGGTGCTCTTCATGGTCCCATCCCTTGGGCTCCCACGGGGAGGGGGGTCATGTTCTTTGTGGAGAAAAAACAGGCTGTGGGCCAAGGTCTGTTTTTCTGCCTTCCTGCCCTGGGTAGAGCTGGTACTTCACCCGTAGGCAGGTCCTGCAGGTGGCAAGGCCACCGCTCCCCTCCTCACTCACCCCCAGGACCTGGGGGGGGCAGGTTTCACACTGTGAAGTCAGAGAGGTCACTGCAGGTGTTGAAGGTCCCAGGACGGCAGGCATGAGAGAGCATGGGCACATGTACCTACGACAGCCAGGGGGTTGGTGCTGGGTGGCCGCCAGGAGAGCCCAGCATCCTGGAGACTCACAACATGATCCTGCTGTGCCCACGGCTTGCTGTGTGGCTCTCCACAGTAACCTGGCCTCTGTGAGCTCCCTTTCCCCATGGACAAAGCCAAGATGACAGCTTCCCAGACACCTCCTGAGCGTGGGGATCTGATACAGTGCTGGGCCTCAGCGCTCCAGGGACGGGTCCTAAAGCCCCAGGCTGGCTGAGACCAAGCCCCGATCTGGAGGCAGCCGCCCTCCCCAAACCCTGAGGGGGCTGGAGACTTGGAGGAGCCTCACCTGGGCCAGGGTCTGACTCTCTGAGGGACAGAGGGGAGGACTCTGGGTCCCCTGGGATCACTTGTCATGGAGCAACAGCAGGCACTCACACAGGTGTGCGCGCTGCATGTGGCTGTCAGCCCAGCCTGGGTGCAGGCCCTGACTGCTGAGCACAGGGTACAGAATGTGGCTTCCTCCTGGCCTGGGCGGGGCCTGATAGCTCCACTGCCAGCTCTGTGCTCGGTGCTGTGGCCTTTGGGGAGTTCTTGCTGTCCCATCCAGCACAGCCTGGGGTGGCTGTGATGGGGAGACCCCAATGTCACAAGCTGCCATCTTCCTTTCCACAAAATGGGGATCGTAACAGCATCTCCTCCCAGGATAGCTGTCAGGACTGAAAATGACGTAGCCCGGTGTGCCAGGCTCCACACAGTGCTGAGCACACAGCAAGCCTCTGTGCGTGCCAGTCTCACAGAGAGAAGGTGGCTTCAGGCTGCCCCTCCTCACAGCAGGTCTGCATTCTCCTGCCCTGTGGGCCTGCTTGTGTCACCAGCTGTGTCCCCGCTGTGCCTGGGGAAACTGCTGGCCTGGCTCTGCCCTCCGCTGGCAGTGGGTGTTGACAGCAGGGGGTGCAGCACAGCTTGGCCCCTCACTCTCCCACTCCTGGGATCCCCAGAGGAAATGGCTCCTCCCCACCCAGGAGGCCCAGCATGGCCCTGCACTCCAGGGGCTAGCCCCGGGTGCGGCCTTGGCATTGACATGCCAAAGAGGTGTCAGCCTTGGGTAGGCATCAGGCTCTGCACAGCTCCAAGAAATGACACAGGAGGTTGGCAGTGTCACAACTTCGGAGAAAGGTGGCTGAGAGAGCCCATCACAGAAATCTGTTTCCTTGGACCATTTACCCAGGACTAGCCCTGTCCCTGGGTAAGGGTCTTAGAATTGGCCGAAGTGGAGGCCCTTGAGGGGTTGTCCCTGGTACCTCTTTCTCTTCCTTCCAAAGCCTGCCTGCATGTGTCTCTTGCAGGGTGGGGGAGCTTCTGGGTCCTGGGGGTTGGTACAGAGTAATAGGATAGATGTGAATTTGCCTGGAATGTCACACTGTGGTGTGACCCACTGTTTAGCTGACCTCTGGCGCTCAGGGAAGATTGGGAGTCCCAGCCTCTGGAGTGCTAGGCAGTGCTACCTGAGCTCACATGTGGGACCCCTTGGCCCAGAGCTCACATCCGGTGGGTGCATAGCCCTGCTCCATGGTGCCCTCCGGGGCAGACCTGCACTGGGCCAGAGACCCAGAATGTCAGAGCTGGGAGGGCCTCAGAGGCCACCCGCCAGGGCTATGGTGAGTGAACGAGCCCAGAGCTGTCACTGGCTGGGGCAAATGGGAGTGAAGTGGGAAGATGATTGTGGCTGCTTCTGTTCTCCGTTAATGCTACAAGAAGAGGCACAGTCCCCACTGAATAATAACCTCTGTTTACACGGTAGCCTAGGAATGAACACTTTGTATGTGGTGATTTTCCACCAATTCTGAAGAGTTCCATAAGACCATGAAATTGACCATGCAATCTCCACAGGCAGTAAGAAGACAACAAACCTCTTGCACATTCGATTCTTTTGTTAAAATTTTTATTTTGCCTTTTGGCATGTGGTTTCATTAAACTGTTTACACTTGTTCTGCTGCTCGACCCACTGGTCCAGCTCCCGGGTGAACACTTTGTCATCCGTGGCAGACCAGTCCCCCTTCCCCTTCCTCTCTCCTCGCTCCAAGGGTGCTGCTGACAGCTCCCAGCCCGACAGCTAACTCTTACCAAAAACCTACAGCTAAGTCACACTTAATGGTGAAAGACAGTGTTTGTCCCCTCGGATTGGAGACAAGGCAGAGACATCTGCTCTCACCATTCCTATTTAACAAAGCACTGAAAATCCTAGCCAGCACAATTAGGCAAGAAAAAGAGGCATAAAGATTAGAAAGGAAGAAATAAAACTGTCCCTATTTGCAGGTTACATGATTGTCTACATAGTAAAATCCCAGGGAATCTATAGAAATCTTGTAGAAATATAAATATAAATTATTTCAGCAAGTTCACAGGATAAAAGATCTACACTCTAAAACCCATCACATTTCTATGTAATAACGAATATGTTGAAACTAAAATTAAAAATGCAATACCTTTACAATTGCTCCAAAGAAAATGAAATACTTAGGCATAAGTCTGACAAAACTTGTATAGAATCTGCACGATGAAGATAAGAAAATGTTGATGAAAGTAATGAAGAAAGAACTAAATAAATTCATAGATATGCCTTGTTCAGTGTTTGGAAGACTCGCCATAGCAAAGATGTCAATTCTCTCTGAATTGATCTATAGAGTTAATAAAATTCTTATCAAAACCCCAGCAAGACTTTTGTGCACATAGATAACCTTATTTTTAAATTTATATGAAAAATCACAGACCCTAGAATAGTTAAGATACTTCTGAAAAAGAAGAATAAAGCACATGAATGATTCTACTAGATAATAAGGTTTAGTGTAGTTACAGTAATCAAACAGTGAGATGTTGGTGGAGACAAGGATACACAGATCAGTGGCATAGAATAAAGAACCCAGAAATGAACTCATGCAAATATGCCCAACTCATTTTTGACAAAGATACAAAAGCAATTGAAGGAGGAAGGATTTGTCTTTTCAAATAGTACCAGAGAAAACAGACATCCATAGGCTAAACCATCTCAACCTAAACCTCACCTCTTATACATGAATTAACCTCAAATGGATCACACTTGAATATAAAATGTAATACTATAAACCTTTCAGGAGTAAAAACCCTAGAAGAAAATCTTTGGGATCTTGGGCTAGACAAAAGTTCTTGGTTCTTATTTATATGTACCTTTTAATAAATTTTTATTTTCAGTAATAGATTACTTATATTTCTATCACACTGTGATCTTTTCCCCACTAAAGAGGAGTCCTTTTACACCTGTCTATAATTTTTTGACTGGAATGTCAAATAGCTAGACCACAGCACGAGCCCACAGATGAATAAAAATATAGCAAGGTTCATCACATGGAGTATTGGCCAGAACTGAGAACATCCTTGTTTGGTCCACTAAGAGAAGTGACCACTTTCATTTTTGGGTCTGCATAATGGCACTGAGTTGGAGCAGTCACAGCATCCTAGTGGTTTCAGCTAGCCAAACTATCAGTGACCAGGCCCAACGAGAGTCACCTGTATGAACTGAAGACTCTACTAGGCCAGCAGCTTTGCTTCCGGTGGCAAAGTGGGGGATACATTTCCCTTGTGAGGCATAGCTGTTATACTACTATTTCATGCTATTCCAGGCCCCAGAATAGCTTCACTCTGCAATCCTGAGCAACCATTTTCATTTCACCAGTGAGGCTTGTTGAGCCCTTTTCATCTTGTTAATTGCTGCATCTGAGATGACACACACCCTAACTGAAGTTTTAGGCCAGAGGCCTCTACTCAGGTCGGAGGTGTCTAGTGTATAATAGAGCCCAAGAGTAAATTAATAACTGCTTTTCAAAAGGGGTGTACCTGGCAACCTTGCCAGGGTATCAAGTCAAGCCTCCCTTCCTCCACTACCAAGGACTGCCTCTGTTTGCCAGAAGTCTCAATCAACAAAATCACCACTCAGAGATTTGAAGCCCAAAATGATCATCAGGGCTGTGGGACATCAAAGT
>CAUYRT010040299.1:0-32442 GCA_963574885.1 Lepilemur ruficaudatus
TGTGAGGGGAATAAAGTGAAATAATGGGTGGTGAATGGATTTTAAACATTGCAAATATTATATATAAATGAAACATCTGTGATTAAAGCATTTTTATTCATTACTTTGCAGGTCAATAAGTGTTTAAGAGAAGAAATTGATCAAGAACATTGGTGGGGAGGGTAGTCAGTGATAATAAGTACCTTATCTTCATAGATGCCTCCTAAAAGGCTGATTGGAAAGCTTCCGTAGTTATTAAGAATAAGGTTAAAATACCAAAACTTTGAAGAGTGTCTGTTGATATATTTCATATTCACTGGCTATTTAACAAACCTACTATCTAACCATCTGCATAGTTAAAATTATTCTTCTTCAAAACTGTCAAGGTGTGTAGGTCAGCATTTTTCATGCTTGGAGAAATCTGGATGGGGCTGCCATGTACAGCTGCACAGGCTGTGCATTATACAACTTTATTACAGCATGCACATAGACTGCAATGAGAATAGCATTGTTTAGTGTTGTTTACTAAGAGAACTTAATTCTTGGAATAATAGTAGAATATTTTTTTTCTTTTTAGAATTTTTTTAGACTGTGTTTAACCCAAGTTGTGCTAAAATCAGCTTCTTGTAGGTCACCACTTTTTATTTCTTTGACAAGTAACAAATGTAAAAAGTAATTAGCTACAAATCTTTTTGCTTTGGAGGAGGGCTGTGTTAATCTTCCCACGGACATACTTTCTTTCTATGCATGACTCTCTGACATAGGGTTGTAAAAAGTGACTCTGATGTGCAGAAATTCCAGCATGTGCAAACAGCAAGGCGTTACTTTGAGAGGGTGGCTCACATTCTGTACATAGACACCCAATTCTCCTTCCCACTGAGTTGACCTTGGATATAAAGGAAACCATTTTCACTTTCTGGGAAAAAACGCTGTCAAGAAAATGAGAGTATTTCATTTTCTTTGATTTGGCTATTGGTTGTTACTATAGGTTGCTAAGAACTAATGACACTTTTATTATGATGATGCCGAATTGAAGGTTGATGATGCACATGTTGGCATAACGTAAACTATTCTTAAAGTATTAAATGCCTCCCAAAATGCAAACTTTGGAAAATGTACTTATTTTTGTTTCTTATTTATATCTGCCAGTGCATATTCTTAATCGAGACTTTATTGGAAATTGATCTCCAGGTTGGAGTTTCCTACCTTCCCTATTATCCCTCCTGCCTTAATCTCTTGTATCTTTCAGTTAGGAAGGAGGTGGCTGAACAATATCTGATGATTTCTGTCTGTGTTACCAAAACTTCACATGTCTGATCATTGCCAGTTTTTATATTTGTGGGAGGTGGCCTGAACCATATTGTTCTTTAAGCTAGATTGGAGCTTTGGGAAACAACAATGATGGCTTTCATTTTTCTTTATAAAAAGCATCTCCAGAGAATAGCATTCCACACATAGTTTGCAAAAAAAAAGTAAAAGTGAATGTGTTTGATTTGTGTTATTTGAAGAACCAACATCCTCAGAACTCTTGCTCCTGTATTTTAGCAAATAAGTTTAGTCCCCAATCATTTCATTTATTTTGCGTGTGTTTTGTATTACTTACTTGTCCTTATATTCTCCTGCTTTTTCCTTTGCCGGTATTTGAAATCACTATTTTCTTGCTCATATTCAGTTCTCTTCTATTTCTCGGCTCACAAATTATCCTATTAATTTGTAAAATCTCTTAGTTTCCACGCAGGACTAAGGAGTCAGTCTATAAAGAAAAGCCAAGTGTCACTTCTTTTTCTCTGTGGGCCACTGAAAACTGGAACTGCTAGAGGCCGTGAGATTGTCAGCAGTGTTTTGTTCACTTGAGCTGTTTTGCTGTTCTTCACTACAGACATTATTACATCAAATGGGAAGAAGAACTAGCTTGAATTAATCTTTTGAGATTTTGATTGATTATTGGTAATTATAGCTTATGAAAAGGTTACTTTCTATTAGATGCTATTTTGAACAGATTTGTACCTCTGTTCTATGACCAGATTAGCTTGGTGGGAGGGAAGGTGACGTAGACATTAGACAAGAGATACAGAAACAGCAGCTTAGTCATGGAACTGGAAGACAGTGTAGTAGTAAACCAAAATTTAATTTGTGAACAATTTTCAGGAAACTGACGTTTCCATCTAGAAGGTTCCAACCTGTATTTCCCTTCTTCTCTCACATTCATCTGAGATGATTTCCCTAGATTTCATCCTTGTTAATTGACTGTACACTATGGCTGTCCTTATTTGAGGATATTAAAGCAGCAATCTATGAATGTTCTTCGTCATCCATCTTCGTCATCAAAGTTGCACTCATTCCTCAGTGGGTGCCAACGTGGCAGAGGAGTCAGTTATATCGCTGTGTATGGATGGCATGGACTGTTCTCCTTTCCTGCCCAAACCATGTGACTGGTCACTGTGGGGATGAGTCAACAAGGGCAGGCGTGATTACCAGCACAGATGTCTTACCTTGCCTCTGTATTTAAAACAAGTAAGCTTGATAGAAATGTGCCTCAAAAAGAGTCAATTTTACTGTATATAAATTATAGTTTTATGTTTAAAAAGTAATTATATTTTCTTTTTCAACAAATGTTATTAGAGGAGCTACTATTTGCCAAGATCTGGGTTCAACTCTCAGGGGAGGAGTTACCAGCTTTGCTTTTCTATGTTTTTATAGTTTATTCCTAAGAGCTAGAATTCTCTGAAAGCAGTTGTTGATACAATGATAGAAATAATATGACTTTTAAATAGTCAACAGCTTGAACTTGGGGACATATTGTTGTAGGTCTAGCTTAAATTTAACCTCTACCAATAAGCCTTACCTGACCAAAGTTTCCAAGCAGTTTTTTTCCAAAGAGAATGGGATGGTTTGTATTAGGGCAACATCTTCTGGTTAGAAAACTAATTTCTCACATGTTATCGTAAGTCCTCAGGCTCAACTTATTATCTCTATTTTTCAGATAAAGAAAGTCTGGTTCTGAAAGGTTAAGTAGCTTGGTCCTCTGCACAGTGTTAGTTAGTAACCCAAACCCCAGGCCGCCAACTCCATGCTCTTTCTACCACCTCCAATACCCTCCCCTTAATCTGACTTAGTCTGAGGCACTTGAGGACAGTAATATGTCTTTTCCACTCACAAGTGGACCCTCATTTTTGGAAGGGAAGAGTAACCATTACCTCCCCACTGACATAGCAATCTGAATATAAAATGATGGCACAAGCCCTGAGGAATGGCAGTGTGATTGTGAACACCAGTGTCTCCGTGCAGTGGATGTATGAACGCACATGTCTCCATACACTTAACCCACATTTTCGCTTAGGTCTTGTTCAACTTCTCCAAATCTAGCTTTGTCTCTAGAATATCCCATACAGAGAATGAAATAGATATATTCACATTTTAAGTCCATCTTCCAGAATTTTTCTGGTTCACCCACACACTCATATTCCTCATTAACAAAAATCCCTCTTCCTCTGAAAAATTGTCTCTAATAAGGTCTAATAACTGTATTCGGTTTCTTCTTTGAACTTCCATATATCTTTTAGGCATTTATTATTTGCTGTTTATTTTATGCATACATCTGTGATATCTTTATGTCAGAGATTATATATTTTCCTTTTCTAGTTATATGATTGTAAGTTGCATTAAAATACTATTTGATGCCTTGATTGAATATATCTCTCATAAATTCTTCTTTTGTATAATTCGGTAAAACTTAAACTAAATATTTGTTTTTAAAGAAATTTCTGCTCAACCTATAAACCATTATGCTCTGAATATATGTTTTCCTGTTTGTAAAACCTACTGAGTCCCACTGGGTGGGTCATAAGGGCTGTACATTGCATGTTTGCCAACAAGTCTAGAGTCAGATATTAATCCATTGATTCCACAAATCCATACTGAGCTCCAAGTTTGTGACCACCCCTGTGCTGGGCCCTGCTGTTATGAAAGATTCAATTCCGCCCAAAGACAAGAACTCACTTATAAACACTCGGGACAAGCTTTGACCAAATGATGTACAATTTTTCTCACAGGAATTTCCACCTCCACATGAAGTCTTTGTATGTACAAAGACTGGCAAATGTAGTATTTAAATAGCAATATCCATTTCTATTTCTTTTCTTAAATGTATACTTTAAAGTAACTTAGAATGTGCTGAAATAATGATGAAATCAAGGGCAAAAACATATAATTTTTTTTTTTTTCATTTTAAAAGCACCGGGTGTCCTCGGCTCTCCTCTACCAACCCACTTTCATTCCAAACAACATAGGCGGATTATCTTTAAATATAAATGCTCCCATCCCCAAGGAACAGAGGAGCCAGAGAAAGGCAACAGAAGGGAAAGTATGCTGAGAAAGGCATTGGTACCCTAAGGGACAATTTTTATCTCAGGAGAACTGACCTTTCAGAGAAAGCAAATTAAATTATCTTTCTCATCCTTTACTTCTGCTGTGACATCATTAAAATGCATGTTACATACCAACACTCGTTGTTTTGTATTCATAACCTTAAACTAAAATTAATCAGTTGTCACAGGGACTTCACACATTTGTTAATGGTGCCTAGCCAAAAAATCTGTATTGTTACAAAAAAGCAGCTTTATGTGCACATCCTTGAGAAAAACAACAGAGGAGAATTAACTGGTGGACATTGAACATTCTACTCCCTTGTTCAGAAAATAGCAGTCTTCATTCTCTTCTCTGGTTGTTGAATTAGTGCTCCTATTTTGATGTTTGACATGAAGTTTAATGCCTTGAAAGAAGGAAACCCTTTTTGTCTAAGACTAATTAATAATGACTAGGTCCTACAGAGTTTAATAAGTAGATGAATTTAGCTAGTAAGCATTTCTTAAGCTCCCATATGGAGCCCAGACTCTTGTCATGAATTCATTATACAGCACATAGTTGTTGAGAACTTAAGAAACAGGTGAAGAGCCATTTTTTGAGTAACCCCAATGTCATTGCTTTAGAAAAGCTCATAGTCTTGTCGGGCAAAAGATAACTAAACAGTTAATCTATGGCAGGATGTTTGATGTGCTCTACAAAAGAGAAAAGCACATCCCCATAGGAGGAGGTTTGGGAAACAAAGGACGGGCTTCCCAAGGTGGTCATCAGAGCTGATTCTGCCTAGGTCTACACAGGTGCACATGACCTGAGTGGGAGCTGGCTTGGAAAGGCCGTGCAGAGTGCCATGCTGGGCAGAATGAACAGCAGAGATGAGGACTAGAGAGGTGTGCTGATGTCAGACAGCATTCTGAGGACACTCCAAACCACTGGAGAGTCTTAGGGTAGGTTGTGACCATATCTCATTTGCATTTTAGAACGTTCTCTGGCATTAGTGAAAAATTTACTGGAGGAGAACAAGACTAAAGAAAGACAGACAAAATTTGTTCACTTTTTTAGTGCTTCAAGGGAGATACAGTGGCAATGTGGCCTGAATGAAGGTAGTGAAGCCGAGGGTAGGAAGACGTTGAATTCAGTATACAGTGTGTTGGGGAGGAAGAAGGAACAATCAGTATGACCAGATGGATGATGTGATAGGAAAGAAGTTCAGATGTGAGAAAAACATAGCACCTGCCCTTCAGGACTTTATATTCTGTTTGAGAAAACACAAGTTGGAAATTTGAGCCTTGATATTTTAAAGCAATTTAGTGTTGTAGAAGTAGCTGAACTTTGTAATTAACTAAATATCCTGCAACTTTTTTTTTCTGAGTTGTATGAGTTTCTTTTATATTGTGGATATTAACTCCTTATCAGTTTTGTGGTTTGCAAATATTTTCTCCCATTCTGTAGGTTGCATTTTCACTCTTTTGATCATTTCCTTTGTTGTGCAGAAGGTTTTTGGTTTGATGCAGTCACATTTATTTTTGCTTTTGGTGTTACATCCAAAAAATCATTGCAAAGACCAATATCAAGGAGCTTCCCCCTTGTGTTTTCTTCTAGGAGTTTTATAGTTTCAGATCTTATATTTAAGTCTTTAATCCATTCCAAGTTAATTTTTGTTAATGGTGCAGTACAAAATTCCAATTTTATTCCTTTGGGCATGGATATTCAGCTTTCCCAACAACATTTATTGAAGAGACTTTCCTTTCCCCATGGTGTATTCTTGACACCCTTGTCAAAGATTAGTTGACCATATATATGTGGGTTATTTCTAAGCTGTCTATTCTGTTTTACTGGTCCATGTGCACTGTTTTTATGCTAGGACCATACTTTTTTAGTTATTATAGCTTCATAATATAGTTTGAAATCAGAGTTTGATGCCTCCAGCTTTGGTCTTCTTTCTCAAAATTACTTTGGCTATTGGGAGTCGTTTGCATTTCACAAGAATTTTAGAATTATTTTCCTTTTCTATTTGGGTTAAAAATGCCATTTGGCATTTTTGCTGGGACTGCATTAGATCTGTAAATTGTTTTGGATAATATGGGCATTTTAACAGCGTTTGTTCTTCCAATCCATGAATATTGCATATCTTCCCATTTACTGTGCCTTCTATAATTTCTATCATCAGTGTCTTATGTTCTCAGTGTACAGATCCTTCACCTTCATGGTTAAATTTATTCTTAAGTATTCTATTAACTTTAATGCTACTGTAAACATGATTGCTTTCTTAATCTCTTCTTTCCAATAGTTCATTGTTAGTGTATAAAGGCCATATTGCTAGCCCAGTTAACATCATACACAATGATCAAAAGCTGAAATCTTTCCTTCTAAGAACAGAAGTAAGACAAGAATGTCTACATTTGCCACTTTCATTTAACATAATACTTAAAATTCTAGCCCAAGCAATTGGGCGAGAAAAAGAAATAAAAGGCATCCAAATTGGAAAGGAAGAAGTTAAATTGTCTCTGTCTGCAGGTGACTTTATCTTATATACAGAAAATCCTAAAGACTCCACCAAAAAACAAACAAACAAAAAACCAACTTTTCAAAATCCTAAATGGATAACTTTACTGACAAAGTTATAGGATGCAAAATTATCATTACAAGACTTAGCTGTATTTCTATACACTAGCAATAAGTTCTTTCTTATATCTGACTGTAGTCCCTCCTGCTTATATAAGCCCTTTTGCTTTTACCGGATCTGCTCAGATTTTTTCTTTCTCTATCAAAGGTAATTATGCTCATTGTGTAAGGAGTGGTTGATCAGTGCGATTTCATGCAATCTTGCTTTACTGAGAATATGATTATTTTTCTTTGTTTTCGTAACTCTCTCTAAAGAATGTGCTAGCATATTTCCTTAGTACTTGCAAATGTTTCTAATTATACCTTAGGTAGTCTCTGATATACACTAGGGAGGGGAAGCAACAACTTACCTTTACTATTTTTCTGAAGTTTTTTCTTTTAATTTCTCTGTTTAATTTTAAATTTTCCCTCAGAGAAATAATATAAATCTTTTTTCCATGCAACACACTATTGAAGTAAACATGAACATTTCCAGTAAAGTCACTGCATATTCTTGGTAGATAGAAATGTTTCTCCCCATGTTCTAGATCAGACCCTGGGGCAAAAGAAAGAGCCTGACCTGCCTACCTCACACAGCTCTTAGATACCCACATTTAATTGATCAAATAATCAGAACATACCTAGACTAGGAAAATTATAAATCCACGTATTTTAATTTCTAGTGCCTCCATCCTTTAGCAAACCCAGGTGCTCCTATATTTTTCTATTCTGTGATCAAACTTACTCCCAGGAATGGAGCTCATTTAATTTAGGTATGTATTTCAGACTATGTAGTACAATTCTCTGGGAGATTTTATTTTAAGCCTTCTCTGTGTTTGTGAAATGGAAGGTGTTGTTTTCTATAAAGGAATGCAGGCACTAGCAATCAGGCTGTGTAGCTTATTGGAGGAATAGAAGAGATCTTCCCCGGAGACCTTTAAATGCTTCCATAGAGCCAGAATTTACTCTGCCTATATAAAGGCAAGGATACATCTGGATAATGACTCAGTTCTTCCCTCCAGCTGTTAATGTTGATGACCCACAGAGTTTGAATTTAGAATCTAGTGCAAGCTCTGAGGCTATATCTCTCGTGGTAGATAGTGTGAACACAATATCTGAGGTTATGTGACCAACCCTGAACTCAGAACCTGGATTTTGGCCCCCTGATTCCTGAGGAACATTTGGTGAGCTTCTCTGAGCCTGAGTGTGCTCCTCTGCAGTTTGTAGAGTGTAGTTCCTGTTCTATAGTGTTGCCATAGGATCAAATGAACATATTCCCAGCCTAGCAAAAGTTCCCAGATTAGAGGAAATTATGGAATGGAAAGCATCCTTTCCATTCTACTATTTTGGAAGCCAAAACTTCTAAGCTTTGTCTATGTTTTCATTCTAGCTTATGTCCGGGGTCTCAGTCTCTGAAGCATGAAATAATACTTGTATATGTGGGAGGAGAGATGTAAAACAAAATTATTATGGGTGGCTAAAATTTATAATGACTAAAATATATCACAGCATTTCTAAGAATCTGTAATTTGTACCACTGCATCTGCACTCAAATGTTTATAGTAGCACAATTCACAATTGCAAAGATGTGTAAACAATCCAAGTGCCCATCAATACATGAGTGTATTAATAAAATATGATATATGTATACCATGGAGTTCTACTCAGCCACAAAAAAACAATGGTGATCTAGCACCTCTTGTATTATCCTGGATAGAGCTGGAATCCATTCTACTAAGTAAGCGTCACAAGAATGGGAAAAAAAAGCACCACATGGACTCACCATCAGATCGGTATTAATTGATCAACACTTATGTGCACAAACAGTAGTAACATTCATAGGGTGCTGGGCAGGTGGGAGGAGGGAGGTGGGGATGGGTATATTCACACCCAGCGGGTTCGGTGAGCACTGTCTGGGGGATGGACGTGCTTGAAGCTCTGACTTGGACGGGGCAAAGGCAATATACATGACCAAAGTTTTTGTACCCCTGTAATATACTGAAATGGGAAAGACACTTATTCAGATACCTATATTTTTAAGGCATCCAGCATACATGTTTACTAGTACATTCACAACTATGCCTTTCCAAAAATCTTCAGCAGCTGTCAAGGATCTGCAAGATCATCGGGTCTACCTCCTTAGCTCTGTATGTGTACTGACCAGTTTCCAGTTTAGATTGCACATGGTAGAGAGACAGACTGTGATGTACCCAATCTTTGACTCTGTCTACCTCTTCACACACAGGGATATATAAACATAGCTCTATAAATATCCAAAAAGCCTAGTATTAATACAAAAGAAAAATTGGGGGTATAGTAATTATATTCACTCAGGAGAAAGAACTACCAGTTATACCAATGCTAGGCAACAGCTAAGGACTTTCCTCTTAGGCCAGAAGATTTTTTGAAATGGCTTATGATAAAATAATGTCAACACTAACTTCTTTTTTATGCACAATAACTATAAATGAAATGGAAAGGAGAAAGCCACAATGAAACTTTCATTTCAGTTATATAAATATATGGGAGTATTTTTGGTCCAGGATCCCCATATTAAAAGTATTTACAAGTGAAATAAATGGCTGAATTATGAAATGCAAAGTGTACATACATTGAAGGTGAAGCCATAATAATTACAAAAAGTCCTGCTTACCCACTTCTCTAGGTCTCTGTTTCTGTCTGCAGGGCTCTCTGTGTGTAGGTGCATGTGTGCACGTTCACAAGCATACGCTGAGAGAACCCAGAGTGGCCAGCTATTCACAACCACCATCCTGTAAACATTTGCTTTCCTAAGTCTACCTCGACTCACTGGAATAAAATTATTTAAATTATTCAGCATCTAAAAGCACTAAAATGCACGTGGGCCCAGTTGGCAGTTATTTTATGCCTATCAGGCCCTGCATCCCACTATAAAGAAGGAGGGAGCTGGGCTTCTGCCAGCATCACAATGGTACAGTGTTCACACATCAAAAGCTATACAACAGAGACAGTTGATGTTTATGGGTTCCCGTTTGCATGATGCCACTTTGGTAGCTCAGCTCTGAGGTTTCCTTTGAAGGAAGAGGGAATGGGATGTGTGGAAACATTGATAATGAATTTCACCCTCCCTTCTGTGCAGAGCTAAAAGTTATAATTTCCAAAATGACCCCATCTGAAATTTGGATAACATTTCACTCTTCCTACCCATCTAGGAGAAGTTCAGCTGTGAGACCTCTGTCCAGAGGTAGGGGAATAGTCACAGAATTCCCTGTTTTATTTCTAAGAAAGGACTTTGAATACTACTCAACCTGAGCATGCTTATGTTTAATGCCTTTTTATGGGAGCAAATTTGCCTTGAGTAATAACAGGATACAGTTCTGCCACGCAGTTTGAAACTTTCTCTCTCCCAAGGACAGATTTTCAAAATCTCACTGAGAAATTAAGTTTGGAAAGAGATAGGGGAGGGTATGGGTAATCCAGCTGTCTCTGAATTTCTCCTTGGGTAGAATCAGGGGCACCCCAATGCTGTTAGAATTTATGACGTTGGGTATGAAATACATTAAGGCCTCGTGTGCATGTGTGTGTACACACTGTGAATACGGTGAGTGTGAGAGTATTTACTATCAAGTAGTCATTGATGCATTGCAGTTTATAGAGTCAAATTCATCATTCATACAAGTAATATATTTGTCCAAATTGGACAAAGTACAGAGAAGAGCCACAAAAATGATTGAGAGGTTGGAGGCCCTAACATACAAGGTGAGATTAAAAGAACATAGTGCGTGTAGCTTCATGCGGCTGCTTCTAAGGAGCTATGGTATCACAGACGCTGGCTCAGGGCTGTAAACCCCAAGGAGGAATTTTCAGGGTGGTAAAAGGGGCATTACTGAGAAAGAAATGAGTAGAGAGGAGTTGTCTGCATATCAGGGGAAAAAGTTTGTTGGACTACAAGTTATCAGGCAGCAGAATTATCTCCCCAGGGAGACAGAAAAGTCTGTGACCCCATTATAAGGGACATAAAGCCTAGCAAAGTGGTCCAGTTCCCCAATATGCTACAGGGAGGGCCTCCTCTTGGGCCCCTTGGAGACCTGGAGGGGATGAGGTTGGAGTGTGACTCTTTCATACTTAGCAGGCATGGTTCCAATTTGGTGCTGAGATGAATACTGAAGGCAGAATGCCCCAGCTACCTGGATCTGACGCCAAGGTTAGATTTTATAACTCTCTGATACATACTTAGGTATTATCATCAGACTCTCTTTTCCTAAACCTTTGATATATTTAAATGAAATAAAACCTCTAGGTTGCTTTGGAAACAGCATCATTTGGCGCATGCTTTAATCTGGAGACATTTCCCCAAATATTTTTTAAAATGTGCGTGTATGTCCTGTGGGGAGTCGGGTAGAAAATGAACCTGTTTGAACTGCAATTCATCTCAAAGTTAACTGTTTTTATGCAGCCTATGTTCTGTGTGTGCGTGCCAAATCTGCAGCCATGCTAATGGAATATTAATATATTCTTACTAGGAAGACAGATCGAGGTTTGAAAGGAAACAAAAATAAAATATAATATAATATGATATAAAGGAAAGAACAAATGACAGAAATTGGAGCCAGTTGGATTGTGGGGTCTCAGCCACAACCCCCTGGGGGAAGGACAGGGGAAAGAGAGGCAGTGCTTGCTCTTTATCTTGCAAGCAATTACTGGCAATTTGTTCTGGCCAGTAAAACTTCTGATATTATCATGGTTGCTGAGTAATTTATCATCAAAGTTTAATGTGAAAACAGGTGACTGTGTAATCACCAATCTAGGAACAGAAATAGAATCGTTATTATTTCTGCCTGAAGAGAGAGATTTTTTTTTTCTGTCAATTGACTTAACGGCCAAAAGGCTGTTCATCATATCACCATGAATTATAAAACCTCTATTAAATATTCATAAAAGTTTTGAAATGAATGTGTGATAGAGATGAAAGCTGGGCTAATTTAAATACCTACCAGACCTGTCTTAATTACAGAGGTAAAATGAGATATAAAAATTATAGCAGCAAGGAAAAAAAAAAACTTGAAACAGTTCATTCCATACATTACAGAAAACGCCTTTGCAAGCCACCCTACACAAAGCCGAAGCTCTGATTTCTATCTCTCTTAAAGCATTGCAGAAATGAAGTTGGCCACGTCTTTCTTTCTCCCACAGGAAGTAGAAGGAAGCCATCCTTGGGACATTTAGGCCAAATGACTTTTGCTGTCGCTCCAAAATGGTAACAAAAACCTCAACTATAGAAGCACGTCCATCTGCAACTGCTCAAATTCAGATCCTCAGAAAAAATCAAGTAGGGTTGAATGGAAGTCAGGATGTAACCAAAAGGCATCCAGTGGAAATACTTTCTAATTTTCCATACTATGATTTGTGTGTATCTCATGGGCTTGTGAAAGTGACACAAGGGCTGGTTTCTGTTTGTTTGTATATGCATTTATTCATTTATTTTTAAGCTTGGACTCTTGTAATTTCTTCTGCCATCTTAAGAGAAACATTCTCCAGAGCTGATAAAATAATCCTAGGGGGGTCAAGCCAAAGCCAAGGTATATCCGTGTTCCCCACTAACCTTAAACCTAATCTGCTAAGCAGAGGCATTTCCTATTTCTTCCCAAATCAGGCTAATAAGAATGCAGTTAGAATTTTGACCTTCCATCTTTAGGCAGATATCAAACCTGACATTAAAGTACTATAGTACTTATGAATTGATCATTAGGACACAATTGGTACGTGCCTCAAGGTGATCCTGTGCTCTCAATTACATGTTTTAACTGAGCACAGATTTGTTGATGAACATAAAGAGGAAAAGAGAAAAGGATACTTCGGTGGGGCATAGGTCTGTGTTATGCCATGATGGACTCTCAGGCTAAAAGTCAGGTACCAGCTGGCTTGACCTTGAGCAAGGTGCTTCACCTTGCTGCATCCCAGTGCCAACATCTGCAAAATGAGGGGATTAATTTGGTGGTGACTAAAGATCCATCCAACTCTAAAATTCTGTGAGTCTACAATTATAAATAGGATGATAAGATGCTCTCTGGCTCTTAGGCCACCACCCAAGAGAATGAATTCCAGTTTTAATTTCCTTTTTGGTGATAGGAAATCTGAAGACAGGCAAGGTTAAATGACCCACCCGAAGGCCCAGAGCAATCAGCGATGGAATCACAGCCTCAGCTCCCAGCCCTGGTTCCTTGCCTCCCGTTTCATCAGCTTATTGAGGCCAGGTCTTTTAGGCTGTTTGTTAGCATCTTATTGGTTTATTCATATTGACATCTTGGATGATGTCATTGATTTGGTAGAAATGTTCTATTTTTCAAAATAGTTTGTATACAGGTATTGCCTTCTCAATAACATTTTTGGATCCTTAGCATGCATATAAGATATATATGTAGCATTGTGCTTGTTTAGTGTATTTGTTTAATGACCTGCCTATTACTACAAATAATTTGAAAAATTTAAATTAAAAACATAGGAATCATATCAATAAAATCCAAGGAGGAAAATAAATTTGGGCTTGGAAGTCACTGAGAAGGGTCTTAAAATGAATAGATGGGAAACATGTAGATTGCTCTCTTTTCCTTCCTTCCCTTCCTCACTTCTTTAGAGTCACTTAATCTAGTCAATTATTTTCTCTTTTCAAACTGTTTTGTTTTGTCTTCAGTCTGCCAATGGCCTTCCTGAGCATTGCTTAAGCACCTCTGATTATTTCTCTTGACCAAAGCAGTTCATGGACTCCTCCCCAGAGCCCTCCACTGGCTCCCTCTGTCTTGGGGAATGCTTCACTGTGCTGGACCCTGGCATCCTATAGCAGAGATGCCAAAAGTCAGCTGGTAGTGAGAGTCACCTTTTAACAGCCTGCGAGGACAATGATACCCTTTCCCAGATTAGTCCTGAGCCAGAGCTGTATTTTTTGTAGAAGATAAATAAGTCCAGCTGCAGGTTGAGATTTGGGTCCGAGGTCAGAGTGCTATAAGGTGAAGGAAAGAAAGGAGAATGACCCACGAATAGTGACAAAGAAAGAAGGGGATAAAGGATGTGACAAAGGCACAGTAGGATGGAATGTGTGATGACCATGATGGAAGTGTGCATGGTGGCTGCAGAATATGTATACAGAAGCACAATTCACTTTTCTAGTCTGACGTGCGGTTGTTCTACATATAATCTCATGGTTGTCAGAAAATTTGATCTAATTTTTGTTTCAGAACAAAAATTACCCACGTAGGTTAGGTTCTAGAACCTAACCCAATAGCTAGAGGATAGAGGTTGCTTGATAGATGTGCTTTGGTAGATATTGTGTAGCTTACCTGCTGTTGTATAAGAAACCACTCCAAAATTTAGTAGCCTAAAACAATAACCTTTTTCTTATTTCTTATAATTGTGTTGGTTGACTGAACTCACCTAAGCAGTTCCTCTGCTCCCCACAATATCACTGCCTCTCCTTTACATGAACTTTCCATGTAGCTTTGGCATCTTATGCCATGGTGTTAGGTTATCAAGAGCACTGAAGCAGAAGCCTCTACTCCTTCTTAAGCCCAGAACTGGCAGAATATCACTTCAACCACACCACATTGGTTAAATCAAGTTAAGAGCTCAGTCCAGATTCAAGTGAGGGGTAACTATAAAGGGTGTGACGCGTAATTCATTTGGGGACACCAACATAATGATCTTCTACATGAAGGTAATACAAAAGATAAGCATGAGAATATAGTCACAGTAGGAAGCATTTAGATAAAATTATAAAACAGTCCTACACACTGATATCTCTGTAAGAGGATACCGCAAACCACCCAGACTAACAGACAGCACAGAGGATACTTTTCTCCTACTTAATAGCACATTGGCTAAAAGCAAAATTTTCCCTCAAAACAGCTCTACCTGGCACATTCTTGACTTGCTTTGGTGATAAATAAATGATGTTAAAGGCAAAAGAATTCCTGGGTGTACTGTTTCCTAGTGAATTTATTTCTGATCAATAAGGGCTAACTGCTTAATATTGGAATCAAGGAATCTTTGCATATACGTATCTTCCTCAACTAACCTAGATAGAAGTGATATTGCTATTTTAAAATAGCCAGAGATTTTTTATGCTGAATGATAACCAAATAGACAAAGGATGAAATTAGTAGGAAGAAAGAGCTGAGCTTAATTTTACAGAGTAACCTCTAAAAATCATATTTTTTCCCCAATGGAATGTGTGGCTGTTGCTGGTAGTGAGACTACCATCAAGGGAAGTATTTAAGTCTCATTAGGATAGTAACAGTTTCATGAAAACTACTTTCAGATTAATTTGTTTTATAAGTTGAGTTAACTACTTTCAGATTAATTTGTTTTATAAGTTGAGTTAGCAGGAATTTGGATAGCCTGAGCTCATATAAAAAATCTTTGAGGGGATTTTAAACAGAAGCCAAAGCAAAATACCATTCTATTTAATTTTTTTTGTTTAGAATTTTTAAAAGGATGAGAAGTACTAATGGCATATAACAAATATTTAGTGCCTGTGTGAGAAAAACAAAAAGACTAGAAAAATTGGAGAATAAAATTAACAACAAAAACAAAAAAAGAAAACTCTGGAAGTGTTTTGACTCTGTGCCTATGATATATGTTTTTCCAAATAAAGGTACTATCCATACAAGAAAGACATAACTTGATGCAAAGAATCCACATTCCAGTCAAGCAGCTTGATATTTTGGCTGCAAGAAACCAAATAACCAGCATGAGTGAGCTGTCCATTAAATTCCCTAACCAATTGGCAAATCCTTTCTCTCTTAAACTTCTCTCTAAAGAGGGCTCCCTGACAGGAGTCGGGAGATGCCATGGACTCCTCCAACTCAGGTATAGGCGGGACCTGGAGAACTCACCATTCAGCAGGCCACTTGCAGGCAAAACGCCTGCCAGAGTGCAAGTCCCATTCTACAGCACTTCCAGGGCAAGTAAAACCCTCATCCTCCTTGGATATGTTGTACTTAACCAAATAGCTTCTATCTGGTGGCCCATTTTCACTATTTCTTTTCTCTGTGGAGATGGAAATGTCTGGCTAAATCCTTTCTTATAATAGTTCTTCCTGCACTTGAAGATATAGGCTGTGTCTACATGCATAATTTGATTTAGAAAAAAAAATATGTAGTTGAGTGGTGAAATACATTTAGCAACAGATTACCAATTATTTTTTAAATAATGACAATTTTTGTTTTTTCTTTGTCTTGCAAAACCCGACTTTTGAGAAAGCGATTCCTGTTCATGTAATATGGCTTGTTCTTTAAATGACATCTTCTGAGTGCCCATTTAAAATTATTCAGTAATGTTAGTTTGTCATCTCCAAGTCAAAACTTTATTTTATTCACAAATTTCTAAAACATGTACAAGCAGAAGGTTGCCATCTCTCTGTAAAAAGCAGTTCTAGGGTTTACTTCAAAACACTAGCTGGGGTCATTTTACTGTAGAAAAGATGAATTGCGGGCTTGGAACTGTAGGGTGTCAGAAGTCATGGTCTTTCGTTTCAGCTATCTATTCCCTCTTTGGGGCATTTTATCAGCACCCCTGAGGGTTGAGAGCCCAGGCTCAGCTCAGAGGGTACCATCCACACCTCGGGAGGGAAGGGCAGATGTTGAGGGAACTTGATGTGAACCCACACTATGCTGTGTGTTTGGGAACAACCACCACATTCATATGCCACATGTAAGGTGAGGAAACTGAGACGAGACACGAAAATATCACTGACTCATTCAAGGTTACACAAGCATTGAAGAAGATCCTCTTTCTTGAACCTTCTGACTATTAGGTTGTTTGTCCTAAGACTGAGACCAAGTCATTCTCACAATGATTTTTTTCTGTTATGCCTAATGCTACCACTTAAGAATATAACATGTCATTTTCTCATGCCTCCAATTCACCATCTATTCTTACCTTATAATTTTGTCTCTTATTTCGTAAAGAAATTAGAAATATGTAAGACAGGAATTTCTCCAGCTGTCAACGTCCAAAGCTCCCACCGAGGTGCAATTCAGCCCATACCTGTTGAGAGTTACTCTGGGTGAGTGATGATCCCTTGAGTCTATGGCCTAATCTAGGCATCACCTTGCTCTTCTGTTCCCCTTCAAATACATCTGTTCAGGTTTTTTTGAGTATTGAATTCCTCACTTCTCATCCTATCTTCAATCTATTCCCATTGAATTCAGACTTTTACTTCATTCAAAGTCAGCTAGTCAATGTCAATAATGTATTTTGTTTCACCAAAACTAAGTACCATATTTCTGCCTTTTAAAAAATTTAGCATCCTTTTACATGGTTAATCACTCCTTTCTTATTGAAACATTTTATTTTTCTTAGCCTTGGTGACACCATAATCTCTTGGACACTTTCCTACTCCCCTGGTAACCACTGCTAGCTCCCGTTTGCTGAGTCCTCGTTTATTTCCTGATCTCTCAATATTGGTGTGTTTCAGGGATCCATCCCAGGCTCAGTTCTCTTTTTAAAAATTTAATTTTTTTCTAGTAATACATAAGGTTAGTTTTTTAAAAAACCTTCACATTGTACTATAAAACATAACTAAAAATAGAATTTCTTCTTTCGTACCATTTCCAACTTCCAACTCTGCTACTCCCCAGAGGCATATGGTTTCAACTCTTAGCAGTTTCTTCTGATAATTTTCTCACATTTTTAACATCCACCTTAAAATATCTAGATTTATCTATTTTGTATGTTAAGTATTTATTTTTTTCTCCATGGAAGGTAAGTATTTTACCCTCTTCTTTAATGTCCCCATTCAGCCTGTGAATATTCCCTATTCATAATTTTGATATTTATCAAAAATTTTGGTTGACTTATTTTTATTATTTAATTCATTATCATTATTAAATAATATTCTGTTTTGGGTTTTTTTTCTGTAACATTTTTTGTGGTATCATTCACCCCTCACTTTTTTTTTTTCCTCTTTTGTTAGCTTTCTGTGTTCCTGTCATTTGTATTATCTTCCAAACTCTCCAACTGGGTGATTAAATACATTTTAATGATTTCTTCTTGGAAAGTTGCAGTTATACTTGCATACCTTCTCCTTACTGAGGATGGTATTTGCACCAGTAAGATATCACCCAATTGTATCCTCAGCTCATCATGACAATGGCAGCTACTTTGTGGAGTCCATTAATGAGAATTTAGATGAGAAAGTTATAGTTGCTATTAATATAAACAATCTCAACTGAAGAGAGTGTACAGAATGGCTCACTGGGTCCATGTATCATCACAGTCTAAGACTCATATTATTATAATTTTTCTTATAGGTAATTAACACATGAGAGTGACACTACCCTTGTTTGGATAACTCAATTTTTACAGTTCATTTTATAGCAAGCTCAAGATAAACACACATGTCACAGTTTTCAAAAGCGACTTTTGTGTTGGGGTGATGGTGGTAATGCTATTGGACAAGGAGAGGGACACTGGGGATGCAGGTTACCACAAGAGCAGGTGGCATGGCTTTGACTTTCTCAATTTTCAGTTTAATGTATAAACTCACATTGTTTAGATAAAGAAAAAATACATGAATATATGGATAGTTGTCTAAGCAGAAGTTTAAGAAATTCTCTGAGTTGAACCGTGGTGAAGTCCAGAGGAAGTAACAATCCGATCGCTGTATAGAGGAGAAGCAGGTGTATCCTTCTTGCCTTTTTATTTTGTTGAGAAAAAATATAATCAGGAATATCGCAGCTCTTCCTCCTGCCACTGATTCACCAGCACCATCTTTACCACTGATTCAGAGGGAAGCACTAGTTTTATTGCTATGTTATAAAGAGGACCAGGAAAGTTAGATGATAATTCAGAGCAACTCCTTGGTGTCTTCATAATGTTATTTTTTTCCTGAATGTTTCTGAAGATGCATATATTACCAAGCCTTTCTGTTTTCCCACTAAATGAACTATAAGAATGCCAGTTTGTGCTATCTGTTACATATTTATATATACTGTAAATTACAGAGATGAATGAACAGATATTATAAAATGAAAAAGTGCATAAGAAATGCCATTTACCTAATAATCTGTTTTATATGATACCTCTGAATTTCTCTGCCACCCTATTTAGGCAAGACCAGGGCACAACTGCTGAAAAGTAAAAAAATTGTCTTATTAGGTGCCGGGATCCCTCCAGAGCCACTGAAATTTATGACCCTGGTCCTGAGAGACAGCTACTTTTCTGTATATTGCAGAGATGTGGATGGGGAATCTAAGAGAACATGATATTAGTTCATTTCCAATGTCGCACTGCTTACTCCCTAAACTTAAGTTTTTCTCTGAATTTTCTCTGTTCATAGATTTCTTTAGGGGCAAAATTCTCCCTTAATGAAGAGTTGGCAATGCCAAGCAACTTTTTGTGTGGGGGAAAAAAAATCCACTCAGTGGAAATCCCTCCTTGTTGTATGTCTGTCATTGAGTTCCTTTCCTTTCATTCTTCAGCACACGATGAAAGGTAAATGGCTCCCCTCCATTTCCAGAGTTCACTAGGACATCTAGAGCAATCAGCTAACTATTCCTCATCTGCTGTCCTTTAGCGGGTCACGCACTTTAGAGGGTAATGAGGATGTATAAAAACTCTATATTTTCCCTCAAACATCTTACTATTTCATGGAAAGCTGAAATTATTAACTTATGTAATTAATTTTGTGGCATCATTTGAAAAGTGTATACACATTAAAGAGATATGCAAACAAAGTTCAGAGAAAGGGAAGAGATCTTTTCCATTTGGTAAGGACAGAAACAAGCATCAAACAAATGATTTTGAAGATAAGTGATAAAGGCTGTATGATGGTGCAAGCTTAGGGATGGTGGGATTCCAGAAAACAGGCACACCTGGTGCAAGGAGATGCTGTGGGAATGGGCAGTGAGGATGCTGGCCTAGGTAGGGTGGGTGGGTATGTTGATTAGGATGGGAAATGACCACATTGCAAGAGCTTTCATTTTTTAAGCACTTACGTTGTGCCAAGCCCTATTATACTTGTTTTTTAATAAATTGTTGATTTAATTTTCACAATACACATATTTTTTTTAAAAGTAATAATAATGTCTAACACTCATCATACATTTAGATTCTCCAGGCCTAGTCCTAAGTAGGTCCTAATTTGTAGTGGGCACACATGTAAACTTCTGTCCCCAGTGATCAACTGAAACCAATTGTGATACTCCTTTTTCACTCTTGCCCATAATTGGCTTGAGGATGCAAGAGGCTAATTTGGACCAATAAGTAAAAGGAGAATTTATTTGGTAGCTTCCAGCAACAATGTGTTTTGCTGTCAGGGAAAAGCAAGGAAAGCTTGCCTCTTTTTCCTAGAGGGTATTAATGAGAATGCATGCTGCCCAGATAAGATTAATAATAGGATAAAAGGTAAAACCAGTCTAAGGTCAAAGCCAAAACACATTGAGGAGATGCAAAAGAACACAAAGAAAGGGAACTGAACCCTCCTTAGAGCAAGTGTGCACCATACATCTGACTACCTGTCAGAGGGACAAACAATATTATTCATGATTTAAGGCCATCAGGACCAGATTCCTGAAACCTGAATCAGCTGAAAGCATTCTAACATACAATTTAATTCTCATAGCAACCCTATAATGTATATATTAACATAATCTCCCATGTTATAGATGAAAAAGCTGAGGCACAAAGAGATTGAAAAGATTGCCTAAGGGCATACAACAAATAAATGTTGCAGCCATAGTTTTAACGAAGAGCATGTGAATTTAGAGGCCACGCTCTTATTCCATTGCTCTGTTGCCTGGGGAAGTATTCATGTGATTCCCTTCTGGGGATGAGAAAGCAGAGACCCAAGACTACCCATCACCAATAAACCCAGCTGTATCCAACTCAAAACCCATAATCTTAGGCTGGACTTCTAGACTCTGCCATCTCTTCCAGAGATGATGACCACCATGATGGTATCAGTAATGATGATACTAGCTGACATTATGGAGATTTTACAAGGTGCCAGGCATTGGTCTAAGAAATTTCTGTAAAGTTCAAGTTATTTAGTCTTCCCCCAAGCCCTATTAAATATCTTCTATTTTATCTCCATCATTGAAATCAATATACCGAAACAAGCAAAATCCAAGCCTACTTACGTGGATGTCCAGAACAACCATGTCCTGAGCACTGTATCTAGAATTTTGCAGGTATTATCTTGAATTTTCTCTATAGCCAATGGCAATGAAAAAATATTATCAGCATTTTTTAGATGAGGAAACTGAACCACAGAGTTTAGTACCTTTCAGAATATATCACTCCCAAATGCCAGAGTCAAATTCAACGTAGTCTGTCTGTCTCCAAAGAAAATAATCAACAGTATAAATAGATACTCCAAGGAGCGGGAGAAAAATTCACAAACTATATATTCAATAAAGGGCTAATCTCCAGAATCTACAAAGAATTCCAACAAGTAAAAAAGATTATGTATATCTAAACATTTGTACCCCCTGTGAAAAACAGTATGGAGATTCCTTAAAGAAATAAACATAGACTTACCATTTGACCCAGCAATCACACTATTGAGTATCTACCCAAAGGAAAAGAAGTCATTTTATCAAGTAGACACCTGCACTCAAATGTTTATTGCAGCACAATTCATAATTGCAAAGATGTGGAATAAACGTAAGTGCCCATCAATTCAAGAATGAATTAAAAAAAATATGGTATATATCAATATATATCATGGAGTACTACTCAACCATAAGGAATGAAATAATGTCTTTTGCAGCAACTTGGATGGAACTGGAGACCATTATCCTAGGTTAAGTATCTCAGGGATGGAAAAACAAATACCAAATGCCACATGTACTCTCTAATAATTGGGAGCTAATTGATAGACACACATGGGCACACAGAGATATAAAGGTCATTGGAAATAAATAAGGGGACAAGTGGACAAGAAGAGGGGTAAAAATGGCTGTGAAGTGTAGAAGTCTGAATGAGAGGAAGCAGGTTGCTAATGGATAGCAAAGGTAAAAGTGGTCAGGTGGCATGAAGCCAAGCCATGGAGAGCCCTGAGCCAGGTAGAAAGTATCAACTGTGTAGGTAAGAAATAGAAATCTGTGGAAAGATTTGGGGTCTGTGAGTAACATGGAGAAAGCCATGTGCGAGGACATTTAATCTGATTGAGATAGGAAGTAGGCTATACAGCTCGATGCCACTCTGGTAACACACAATGGTAATTGCTCCAAGCTAGAAGGTCTTTCCCAGGTAAGTTTTATATCTGTTTTGAGTCTTCCAGATGCAGCAAAAGGACTGTGAACTGCTAAGCAGAGAAGGAGTTCAGACAGAAAGGGAAAACTCTGCTACCCTGGGCCAGAGGAAGCCACTATTCAGGCCATAGATAAGGGACAATCCCTGGTTACCTTTTAACTTTTATTTAACTTTCTAAGGAGTATTAGTTAACCATTTTTTTTTTCCTTAGATGAGAAAAAAAAAATGAAGCTTAGAAACTAAGGAACTTCCCAAAGTTCTCAAAGTCACAGGCCAGTGAGGTGGAAACTTCCAACTATTAATAGATGGGTCTGATCCCCAAACTGCCATGCTGCCCTGGCAGTCTTATCTATGCCTGTGGGTTTCTCCTCTACTAGAGGTGTGGGAACCTATGATTTCTAGTCCAAGCTCTCATCTTAATGATGAGAAGATGATGGCCCAGAGAGAAGAGGGAAGCTAATTTGCAATCATTTGCTACTCTGTAATTCCTTGGCAACGATTACACTAGCAGCTGTGGGGTCCCATAATCTTGGTTTGGGGTGGTTGGTCCTGAACTAAGAGGCCCTTTCTGTGACCTTGTGGAACTTCATCCTACAACTGTTGGTTGTCTCCAGGGAAGGTCAATTGGATAAGATTAAATCATCAGCATTTGACCATGTCAATGCAAAGAAAAGAATTTCTTTTAGAACAGATTAGTAAAAGAAGTGGAAGAGAAATGAAAGAATAAAAGATAGTGGCAGTTTACTGTAGCTTTAGCAAAAGAGATGCTGCCTCACACATGATGACGCTGACCTCAAGCCAGCACTTCAGCGAATTGAGAGAATAAATTACTGGGATATGATTTTAGAAGTGATATCCCAGTTGAGCCAGGAGGTCTTTGCAATTAGAATGTCATTTGTGTGGTTAACAATATTGCCACAGCCTCAATACCGCTTTCTCTCAAGCCACAGTAGAGAAAATCATCCAAATAAGTGTGGGTTATTATTTTTTAAAAACGAAAGCTGAAGAGCATTTACTTAGTCCTTAGTGGTGTAGCAGGCAATGTGGAATATCTTTAATCTAAATGAAAAATTGGAAGCATAACTTTTATGCCTGGATGCTATCAGGGAAATCAAGATATTAATATACAGGCTGAGAGAAAATGAAGCTGAAATGAATTCTCTCTTTTTATTTAATGGCTGAAGTGGGAGTGTTTTTTTTCCAATGGAAAAGTAAACTAAACACCATTTCTTTTGGCTAATGGTAAGCTCTTTGTGGCTGTGATTGTTCATATGTTTCTATTGCATTTGATAGCACCTTATACAGTGTTGGGATGTAAAAAGTACTTTGAGATGCCAGCACTTTGCTGGGTGGTTTATAATCCTGACTTTGCAAGACTGTTGTCCCAACCAAGAGACATTTATGGGGTGCCTATTATGGAAATATGTTTTCCCCAGGTATTATTTATTAAGGAGGCTTAAACACATTTTAAACAATGTGAGCTGTACTGAGACAGAAAGATGTTGGGCCAGGCTCCCAAACCTCCAAATCCTCCACTTGTTGCCTGATGCCAGTACAGATTTGAGAATATGAGATGTTGAGCACAGTTGCTGTGCAAATTTAAGTCCTGTCTACCTGTATAGGTTCTGCATCAATAGCCCCCACCTGCTCTCCTCAGCTCATTCTCTCCTTGCCTCCTACATGTTGGAAACTTCTGATGCAGACAGAAGACAATGAAAGATAGACGTAAGGAAAACCACTCCAAGAGATAAAGCTAGAGTGATATTGGTGAAGCACACTGACCATTGAAGTGATAGCTCTCAGAGGAGGGAGGCTGCTCTGGAACTTCTGACTACCCCGGGTTCGTGGGAGCATTAAGAGAGGCACAACCCTGGAGCAAAGTGCTTACTGAAATAAGGGGCATCTCTTCAATATTTACTTGGTGACACTGAACATTCAGCCTCAACCTCTAGGTATAATATCCCTTCTCCTCAGTAAATGAGGGGATAGAGTCATGGTTGAAAGGTAGGATGTTTTTACTACTACCCTTAGAACATGATTTGCAGAAGCCATTCAATGTGAGAGGATGATGTAACTGTTTACCAAACTCGATGACCTTTCACATATCAAAACGAGAGTCCCAGTCTTTACACTGAAAGCTAATTTTTATCATTGAAGAGCGCTGCACTAAACTATTCAGACTTCCTCACTTAGTGATGAATTTGACCAAGGGAGTATGCTAGTGTCCCATGAGGTTGTGACTAAATACCAAGTATGAGTACAAAGGAGGAGAAGATCTCATCAGCGTTCTTGAAAACCATTCAGATAAATAATTCAGGAACTTAGAAGAGCGAGAACACATAAGGATAATCCTGAAAGAAAAAATGGAATGTATATATGCTATTCATGTATACAATGTTCATTAAATTCAGGATCGCCACAAAACTCAGTGGCTCCTTCACCCAGGTCATGATGGGAGATCCACTTGAGAAACAATTAAGAAGAAGGGTTTTTGTGGAAAAAAAAAGACATGGTTGCATATCACTGAATACCTCCTACACCCAGAACTGAGATATGAGAAGGAAAACAGGGATGCGTGTGAATAGATTCTATCTCATCATGATATTTTGATTCAATTAATATATGTGTTTCATGCTATTTCTACCAAGTGTCTCCCACAGAATCTTAAAGTGTGGTCATCCATGCTTTTTTTTCTTATTTCTATGGTGAATAAGCTTAAAATTTTTGCTTATTTTCAAAAAGATCTAGGATCAATCCCAATTTTGCTGCTTCCTCCCTGTATGACTTTGGGCCAGTTCCTTATCTTTTCTGAACTTAAATATTCTCACAGGCAAAGATAAACTATTATAATACTTAATTTTAGGAATGTGGGTGTGAAAATGAAGTGGTTTTAGTTAAGTATATGAAGAAGGCACTTAGTGCATGTAGAGCCTTTCCTTTTAATACCTTAGGATAAGAAATGAGTGGTAGAGTGGCAAAATCCCTTGATTTGGTGTCAGAAGGCCTTAATATTACATGCAGCAGCTAACTTGGGTATGTTCTTGGATAATGCAGGAGAGGTTCTCTGTGCCTCAATCTCTTGGCTGGAAAATGAGAGGATTCATTCTAAAAAAAAAAAAAATGCATATGAATATCATTACAAAGGCCCATGCAACACAAAGCTGTGGTTTGAGGAAGGTGACACAAAGAACAAAGGGTTAAGGGCAAGTGAGGAGCCATCTTTCAAAATCTACCTGGAATTTTTGCCAAGATCAGGCCCATATCTCAGGGAATTTGCCAAAAATATACATACTTTCATGGCAGACACAGCCTTAGTAACAATGTGGCTACAGATATAAATATTTTAAGCAAATGTACCCTAACATTAATGATAATATCTACCATTTATGAGTGTGCATCATGACCAACACTAAGCTGGTACTTTATACATGGCATTTCTTTTCTCCATAATGAGCCTATTTTAGAATGAGGAAGCTGAATGTCAGAAAAGTTAAGTTCATGTTTCAAGGCCCCACAACTTGGAAATGGTGGAAATGGAATTCCAACTCAGTTTTCTTTAACTCTATGGAGTTTTCCCTAAACCAAAGCATTTCTTGTGCTCCAAACAATGTTAGCCTTTTAACTTGATACTGCCAAGAGACAACACCTATTCATTTCCTGCAGCCAGAACCTAGATCTCTTTTGGAATTCCTCTTAAGGATATGCTTTCAGGAGCTCAAAAAAAATCACCCTCATTCCTTTTTAATCACATACTGTTTATAGCCCAAATGTTATCCTGACTCTTGATTTCATACTGATTAACCAGATTTAATTCCACTTATCATTTTAATTGTCAAAAACCAAAACCACATTCAAAAAACACACCTTTGCCATGATTGAGAATAGTTGAAATAATATGCTTTGGGTTTTCAAAACAATTCTGAAAGGGAGGTTCTAGAAATGGCTCATGCCTCTGAAATAATTATATAGCTTCTTAAGTTCACTGCTTTGGCTATGAAAGGATTTTCATGGTTTAAGAACTGGCAAGGATTTTTATCCCGCATCTCTGATTTAAAAAATTAAGACTCCTGCCTCGTTAAATTCCTTTACACCCCCACTCCCAAAGATATTCCATGACTGTAAAGTGTGGGAGCTCTAAATTGGTGAATGGATGCACAGAGAGGAGAGGAGTAGAATAGAAAAAAGAACATATGGAGTCTATCTCATCTCTCGTGTTACTTTTCTAAGTTACTTATCCTGGGAGCAATGGTTTTAATCAGAACAGTCTTTGTTTTTGTCCTAGAGAGTCTAATCCAGAGCCCCCTATGTTTAGAACAGATAAATCTATTGTTGCAGGTGTTGATGTGTAATTGGAGAACCCAGAGCGAGGCAGACCACACCAGATAAAATATTTAAGGGGCCAGAAGGCTTTGTGGGGTACATTTTTAAAACACTGCTCATGTCATTCATGGATTTTCTTAAATATTTTTTTTTCTAATGATGATTTATTTGTATACCAGATCCTAAACTTTTGGACTTTGGTTTGCTCACTCAAAATAAAGAGGCTGGACTATATGGCTATCTTTAAAGTCTATTCCAATTCTAATAACTAGTGATCCCATGTTCCTTTGACAATCCCAACCAGAAAGTAAGTTAAGAAATTTTTAGCGATAGGTTTCCCCATACAGGTCTTTATCTCATTAGGAGGGTGTTTAAGGACATATTAAATATACGGAAGTTGAGATTCAGGTAACTTTCTTCCTCATTCCCTCCATACCAGATCTTTCTAATAATGAATCAGCATGAGAATCTTCAGAAAAATCTATCATTGTGTTTTGCCATTATTGCACTGCTCAACATCTGCACGTATGATATGTTTCGTGCCTTGGCTCATTCCATTCACTGACACCAAACACTGTAATTCCTATCAGTTCACACAATGTATCCAAACACATGGCAACTAATGCAGGTTAATTCAGAAAAACAATTTTGAACAAAGAACAGTAAATGTTTAGAAGTTCAGAGAAAAATTCTGTTTACCTTTAATCTTCTGTATGATCTAGAATATTACTAGTACTGGTATTCTATTTAAAATTACCTGGTTTTGTGTGATGAACTTTACGGTCTTTTCTGGCTCTAAAATTCTATTAGTCTCTTTACTGTGCTAAGCATAGAAGTATATTCAGAGTAACCTAAGACATAGCCCTGCCTGATATCAGATTGAAAAAACTAATGGGGCTCTCTTGTGGAAAGCCTTGTATGCTATATGCTCATTAGTCTAACAAGTCCCTTGTTGCAAATAGAGAGTTTCTAAAGGCCATTGAACAGAGTGGTACTACTGATAAAAGTTTTGTATGGAATACAAAGAAATTCTTAAGGAGACACAGTAATGGAATACTATGGCACTAACCAGGAACTGTTCATAGTAGAGAGGAGAGTTGGGCAGACTTGTGAGAAGAAGACAGAATAATCTGTTACATTTCACCTTTTTACTGTTTCAACAAATGAGCTTGTTCATGTTTTGTTGAGTATTATTATTATGAATTTAAATGATATATGAATTTCATTGAGTATTATTTATGAAATCAAAAACATAAAATACTGAGAAGGAAGTATTTTTATTGCTTCATTATATTTTTAAAATATGTCACCTCTTAATTTCTGCCAAAAAAACGGGTTATTCATATACCCATACCTGTTTTGCCCTCATAAACATTTTAGGGGCAAAATTCTCCAAGCCCTTATGAGAATCAGTAAAGTTTCAAGAATATAATTAAGCAGTCTGGTTAGAATTTGTATACATCAAAGTGAATTTTTTTTTTTAATGGAGAACTGCTAAATATATATTACAACTTTACCTTCTCAAATCTACTCTCTTACCATGTCTTTGCCTCCCTTTCTCGTATGTAAAGTTGTCAAAATGATTATACTGACTTCATAGATTCATGGAGATATAACAATCGCTAAAGTGAGAGCTTTCTTTGTTGTGACTGCTCAGATTTGAGTTAGGGTACTGCCACTCAAAACAGTTACTCATTTAATCTTCCAATACTCAAATTCCTGGTCTGTAAAAATGGAATACTGACAGCAACCCCTTCTTGGGATAGTTGTGAGTAGTAATGAGATCACATGCATACAGCAGAAACAATGCCTGACACATGGCCAGCCTTCCATAAGTGATAGCAGTTATTACATTCATAACTCAGACACATTAACACACATGGAAAACATAGGGAAAGGGGCAGCAGTCAGGCTTTGATTCATTTTAGATTGTTACCTTGGGTTGTAGAAAAAGAAATACTGTTACTGGTAAGAAAATAACCTTAGTACTGGATTCCTAAAGAAATGCAAAGGAAACGAAGGCTAAAGAGACAAGTTAAGTATATCACCAACTCTTTTTCAGAAAGAAAATTAAGTATATATATGAATACACATACAGTATACAGTGACACCCTATTACAAATCATTTTACAAAAGTTTTTGGAATACTTTGTCTTTCAGGGATTTCAAATGTTCATTTCTGTAATTATCAAACTAGTACTTTTTAAGGGATGTTATTTGGAAAGTAGAATAAAGTATAAAAGATAAGTTTAAAAATTACCTAGAGACTCCCTACCAAGAAGTAAAAGATGGATATTATATTTGAACATTTCCTTCCAGTCTTTCTTATACTTGAACTTACAGTTGATTTTTGAACAACACAGGTTTAAGCTTCATGGGTCCACTTATACACAGATTTTTTTCAATCAAACACAGATTGAAAACACAGTATTCATGGGATGGGAAACCCACAAATACGGAGGGCTGACTTTTCCTACATTCAAATTCCACAGGGCTGATGGCAGGACTTGAGCATATGTGGATTTGGGTACACACAAGGGTTCTGGAACCAATCTCCTGTGTATACCAAGGGATGAGTATAATTGAATTTATACTCTCTATGAAATATTGCATCCCTAAATGTACTTAAAATTATAACCATATTCTAATTTTGTGAAATGTTTAAAAATATCAAATTAATTACCCAATTCTACTTATATTACCCAAAGCTTTTAAAAATCTAGGTGGTAGATGGCCTTTTTTTTCACATGACTGTCTTCCTCAAAGAGGTTAAGAAGTTGCTGGGTTAACTGTATAAATATCTATTGAGCACCTAATGAGAGTCTTTGTATTGCAGTAACCCTATGCAATGGAGAAATATAGGCTATTTGAAGAAAAATATAAATTTAGCTAAACACAAAAAATCAGAGGTTGGATTTAGAGGAGAGATGCTAGAAGGAAGGGAGGAAGGGAAGAAGGAAGGCAGACACAAGAGAGTTATAAGGGAGGAAGGGAAGCAAAGAACCATGTGCCTATTTTTCAAGCTGTAGGTTGTGATCCATAGGAAGGCATGATCTGCATTTATAGAGAAAGTGAAAATGGACAGAAAATAGTAGAAAACATTGTACTTAATACTGTTAAATGCTGTTTATGAAATTTTGTTTCAGTTATGTACTCTGTCATGATAGAAAATATATTTATGACTGTGGATATTTTTGGGAGGGATATAGTTTTAAAACTCCATGTTAGACTACTACAGCTTTAGTCTTTACATTGTTACTATAGGCATTGAAGCTATTCCTTAATTTTAAGGACCTTGAGATCTAGAGAAAAAATGATTTATTCAAGGTTACAGGACACATAGAGTCAGAGCCAGATCTCACTTCGCTGCCCTTTGCACACTACACATTACACCAGATATGAAGTTATAAATTGTGTTTTCTTTTGTCAAAATCGCAATTTGTTCCATCTCCAGTCCTTGTTCAGTTCCCTTTCAGATTATTTTTAGTTCTAGTGCAAGTCTGATGACTAATTAGAGCCATATATGTCTTGTTTGTCACACTGAATGGAGGACTTGGACAGAGCCATGGTACGGAGACAGAACTAAAATTACAGTTCCTGATTCAATGACATTTGCATTTCTAGCCCTATGGTGTTGTTATAATCTTGTTGTAAATATAGTCAATGTCAAATTGCATGGTGATTATACAAGGAAACACTCCATGTGCCAACAGAACGGTCTCAGGTATTATGCCTTTAAGTTAGAATTTATTGAAATAAAATGGGGAGGGGGTATACAAGTGTAATGCAGTTTGTGTTCTTCAGAAGCCTTGCTCAATATGTACTGAGTTTTGATCGATTGATACAGTGTCATATTTGACTAAAGAGGTGGGGAAGTTGCCACTGTCGCTTTGTGCTGGATGGCAGCAGAATGCACTATTGATTTTATATGTTGGATGGGTTGTCAGTATATAGTGCATTGTTGATTTTGACTTTTATAGCCAACATGTTTCCTTTAATTGGATCATTTGTAAAAGAGAGGAGGGGACCTGTTCTCTTTTGACAGTGACTGATTACAATCATTTCGTGTTTGTCGATATTTGATAAACCCACTGTTACCCAACAACATGGCTGCCTTTATGCAATTGTTCGTTCTGGTTCCACTTCTCTATTTACCCCAGTATCACTCGTAATGGGGCTGCCCCAGTTTTCACTCACAATTCAGTCTTACATTTATTCTTTCAGCAACAATCGAATTTGTCTTGACTTTGTCAACCAAGTCCCTTCTGACAATAACAACCAATCCACTTCCCAGTGCTTTCTTTGGTCACCAACTCCTACTGATCCCCTTCTCATTGGTGTCTGGTACAAACTGTCAAGTAATTCAGAATAGTACAAATATCAATGGTCGTCATATGTTTTGAGCTATCAGAGCCTCAGAGTTCCCAGAGGAAAGAACAAGCCACTGCAATTGGTCATCTTTGTTCTCATGTGTTGGGATTATTCCATACCTGTGGACCACACCCTGAGTGGATGTCATGGTTCTTGAAAACTTTCGATAGTTCTCAGCCATTGTTGACATTATATGCAATTAGGAGGATCTGTGGACCGATGCTGTATCCTAGATGCTGACTTCTTTGACAGTTGCTAATTTTACCTGTTGTATCCAACAGTCCTCTAGTTTCTCCCAGAACAAGAGAAGGATTACTGATTTGATTGTTGTTATGCAATAACAATCTCTCTTAGGCAATTAAAAAAAAAAAACCTTTCTAGATACTCAGACGTGGCAATACATCTGAGGTAAATTAACAATATTTTTAGGAACTGGAATCTTAGTGGAAGAATACTAGACTGAAAGTAGGAGACCTGAATGATGATGCTCTTGACCTTGGGCAAGTCATTCAACTTACCTGTACCTGAATTTATTCATCAATGAATTATGAAGTGCACATGACAGAGCTTTGAAGCTTCCTACTATCATTCCTATAATTCCATGGTTTTCATATACCAAAATTAATGTGAGAGAAGCTTACAAAGCAATTTATATATTTTCCAGAAATAATCTACTCAAAGTAGGTACCTAACTCAAGAAAGTTAATGCATCTTACTGTTTACTCACTGGACAAATGTTGCAAACTACCTCTAAATGTTCTCCTAGTAGAGATGGATGATGATACCATTACTTTTTTTTCCTTAATTTTCCTGTATTCTACAAATTGTGTACTTTGTTGAAAAGTTTTCCTCTCTGTGCCAAGGATGAGTGTTTCAGAGACCAATTCTTTTTAATTAGAGGATTCTGACAGCACATAATCCAATACAGCATATTGGTTATTTGCAGGTACAAACATTCATTGTAACCTCATTGATATATAAAAAAAACAATATAACTGGAGTTAGTGAGATTCAAAGGAAGAGATTTTTATTAGCCATATGAAAAATAATAAATATAAAAATGCTGCTTTGTAGACATTTCTCACTTAGCATTGTACACAAGAAGATATTTTTATGTATTAGAAAAAAAGGCGAATGATCTCATCTTTTGGGACGCATTGTAACTATTGTAATACTTAAGAGCCAAATTAACTTTACTAAAGATAGATTGGAGCCTAAACTGAGTGGGGCAAAAAGTTTGAAATAGATTTATTTTTTTTTTATGATCATAATCTGCAATTGTGCTCTGTCAAATGTCTCTTCCAATCTCTCAAAGATATAGATGCAGCTCCTAGAGTTAACAGGTCTTCTTTTGGTAGTTTGTAGGGAAATATGATTGAAGAATTAATGAAATGTGGCTCTCAAGATCATTATGTTATTGTGTCGCCCAGTATTGCCATATTAAAGACAGAAACAGGAGTTTGCAGGGTTTTGCCCTGAAAGAATGTGTGAACTCAATGGTTCACTTATCAGAGGCTGTTATCATGGGAGAGCTCTCAAATCTCCAGTAGGGAAGCAATCCAAGGGACTCCCTGGTTA